>JAGYYJ010002739.1:0-43072 GCA_019671005.1 Hibiscus mutabilis | reverse complement strand
TTTATGTCCATTACCACAAAATCGATCACATATTCGGTTGGTCCGATCAATAGGGGTATCTCAATTTTCCCCATTGTTCCTTTTTTGCGTACCATCGAAGGCCCTTACCGAGTTGTAGCAAGGCTTTAGGTGCGAACTATCTATTGGTAATTTTTGCGGGGTTACCATAGGCAAGACATTCAATGCTGACCCGTTGTCGATTAGTACGCTGTAATACATACCCTTTGCAGTGGGTAGTGATGTTAAGGGCTTTAGTGGACCCCTTCCTTCTTCCGGGATCTCATCATCACTGAACGTGATATGATTATAGGCGATAATATGCCCCACTATCATGTCCAGTTTGTTACTGAAATGTCCTGGGGCACAAAAGTTTGATTCAAAGACTTTTAATAGTGTCTCCCGATGCTTCTCGAACTCAAGAGTAATTCCAAAGACTGTGATCCTGGCCGGTTGCTTTCGTAGTTGTTCCACTACGCTGTACTCGCTATGTCTCAAGAACTTTAAAAATTCTTTGGCCCGGCCTCTCGCCACCGTTCATTTATCCTTTGGGGAGGTTCTTCTCCAAATATCATGCGTGGCTAATCACGTATTATTTCCCCTATTTTTTCACTGCTCTCAAAGCTTCGGAGGAATAACATCGGCGCTCCCGTGAAATGGCCTCGCCTCACCAACGTTCACATTATTTTGGCTTTGTTGGTCTTCCAAATATGAGCTCTTTTACCTGCTCGTGTTTTGATTTTTCTGTCATGGTCACATTCGCGGCATAATTCCAGGGAATTTGTCGCATGTCTTTGAATGGGAATGGAGATGGTGCTGAAATGACGATCTTCGGATTTATCCTGCTGGTTTCTCCTTGGGAGACACCTGCATTCCCTACCCTGGGAGAGATGATGAAAGGCCTATCCTTCCCATATCTAGTTTTGGGGTATCTGTCATATACGTCGTCGATCCCTTCCCCATGGGTTCCTCGAAGAATTCAATTTGTTTTCCATCTATCAACTTCTGCACCAATTTCTTGAACTCATCACATTCTTGGATATCGTGCCCTTCAAAGATGATGGAATTCGCAATACTTTCCACATTCTTTCGCCTTATTATCATGCCTTTATTGATCATACGAGCCATGCATAATCATTGAAATACCCACCGTAAAGGAGACTTGACTTGACACGTCATCCTTTATTCTCCGGTAAAACCTTCTTCTATAGCATTTACCCCTCTGCTCCCATGATTAGGCAATGGGTTGTTGGCTACGCTAGGTTCTTCAAACTTCAATATCCCGAATCAATTAAGTTACGCATGCTTTTTTTGGCAAGGCGGTTCTCGGTGGGGTGTCCAGGATACCGCCGTGATAGTCGCAATGTGCGCTTGGATTATACCAAGGCGGGAAGGGTGGATTGACGGGATTAACGATGTATGGTCGGACCAAGTCTGCTTCATACAACCGGGAATAAAGTTCTGAGTATGAAACCGGTAGGGGTGAAAGTTCTCCTCTTTATCCTTTCTCGTGATTCTTTCATCTCTTTGATTCGAATTTTGCGTTTTTCCCACAGTGCTTGGGGCTGTGAGACTGTGAAGTTCTTCGAGGCGGTATAGGTACTGGTGGTGTTTACTTCACTTCTCTTGTTGTACTTTCGAGACCCTTCCCCACCATCAATTCGCCGCTCTTGATTGCTAGTTCGAGACTCTCCAGATCCGATCAAGTCGGCGAAACACACGTGTTGTGTTATTGATGAGGCGATCGAAGAGTGCCCATTTCAAAGTATTGACAAATAATGGCGTGATTTCATGCTCGGGGATAGGTGGCTGGATTTGGGCGGCCACTTCTCTCCACCTTTGGGCATATTGTCGCAAGCTTTCATTGGACTTCGCCCCATATTTTCTAGCATAATTCGCTAGGGATCATGTCTCATTACATGTTTGTATTGCTCGGAAAATGCTTTAGACAAATCTTTCCATGTCTTGACATTTGCTTTGCTTAACTGAGTATACCAACGTAATGCTGCTCCAGTCAGACTATCCTGGAAACAGTGGATCAGTAGCTTTTCATCTTTATGGTAAGCCGCCATTTTTTTGCAATACATCGTTATGTGTGCAGAAGGACATGTGGTTCCGTCATATTTATCAAACTCCGGCGTTTTGAATTTTGGTGGCAAGACAAGATCAGACACTAGACTTAGATCACTAGCGTTGTTTCCTGATTCTTCATTTGATTGTAACGCTTTAAATTTTTCTTCCATGAGGCGAAATCTTTCTTCCCACTTTCTTTCTACCTCATTCCTGATCTTTTCGACCATGTTTAGGTCCGGCACTTCTTCTTCATACAAGATTTCGGGTATCAAGGGTTGAGTCTCAGGTGCCCTACTTGAAAGCTGGAGGACATTCCTGTAGGGTCAATATACATCTTCCTAGCCTGGTTTGGTGCAGTTGGTTGAACCTTGAAGTGAGCCGGGGTACCTTCTGGCTCTGGAATATTTTCTCCTTCTACTCGTTTTCCGAGACTTTTCGCCAGCAATGCCGTTATGTCAGATACTATTGAAGTTTGTGACTGTGCAATCTGATCACTAAGGCTTCTCTGGGCCTCTTCAAGCCTTGACTCGAGCTCTCTCTGCCCTCTTTCTAGATTGATTATTCTTTCTTCCATGAGCTTTCTTTGTAGCCGGGTAAAGTATATGTGATGAATGATTACGGGTTAACACACTGGAATGCCACAATATTCATACTGTTAATATGGTTGTAAAAATAAATGCATGTACAATGATGCAAATGTTATGATGCAAATGCAAGAATGCATGCAGACAAGGTATCGTTCCATTGGTAATCACCCTTTTGAATTACTTTTACGGGAATTAAAGGGTCTTGATTACAACAAAATTCGTGTTACAAAGTAAAGATCCCTAGTACAAAAGATCTAATTATAACACAGAGTCCTATAGATAGACTCTAGCTCTATCCCCTAACTTTCCAATTGCCTTGAGCAGCTTGAGGAACCTAGGAGCTTCTTCCATTCCCGGGGCTATAAAAGGTCGGAGTGTCTCAGCCTCGACGGCTAAATCATTTACGTGTCTGGCGACTCATTGTATGTCCACCATTAGATTTGCATAGTAATCTTGGTCTCTCATCTGTACCATTCGAGAGCGTCGCGTAATCTCTTTTGCCAATAGGTGTCCCCCTCTGCAGCTTCCTCGAACACATTAATTCTTTCCTTGTAATCCTCCACAACCGCTGCTTGAGGATCCGATTCGTGCTCGTAATACACCCACTTCGCGTTCTCTTTCTCGCAGCTCCAAAATTATTCCTACGGCAAGACATTTGAAGTGAGTGTTCGACTTCCGCCATCTTTTCTTTTAATCCGTCATTCGACTTTGGCTTTGCCCCAAACTTTGAAGAGTGTCATCGTACAGTTTCTGCATCTCTAACAGATCTGCTTTGGCTATTCATGGATTTTCTTTTCCATACGGCGACACTTTCTCTCTCATGGTGAACAACTTGTTTTCCTTTGTTGACTTCTTGTCCGAATCTTTCTCTCTCTTGATCAATGGCCTTCTTGGCGGACCGTTTTCTTCCTCCATAGCCAAACGACAGACTTTCTATCTCTCTCGATCGCTCTTTTGTTAATTTCTCGTTCTTCTTCTAACAAACGGATGCCGTTCATTCTTTCTTTTTCCACAGCTATGAACCGACTCCGGCCGGCCTTTTGTATTTTTGCACAGAATGGAGAGGGCATCTTTTTGGTAAAGAGTATTCTTGTCATTCAAATCTGCATTTAATTTCTTGATTGCCTAATGATCCCTCCCGCTCGTCGACTTCTAGGCTTGCCTTATAGAGTTCGCTCGCGTGTTGGGTCCATTGAATGTCCATTTTCTTTTTAACTTCCTCGAGCTCACTCCTTAAGATATCGGCCGGACGGTACCACCCCCTTGTCAGCTCTCTCGAGTGACACTGTTGGTCCTTGATTAGATTCGGGAATCACATTATTAACCTCAAACGTCTCCAAAGATCGTAATCTGGGGTAGTCATGTGCTCGGTGTCTCCTTCCACCCTGATCCGATAACAATGATCACAGGCCCTCATGATGGTCTGAATTTTTCCTTTGAACTCTCATTTGAAAAGAAATTCAGTTTGGCTTAATCCGGCGGTATTGGGAATGAACTGTCGTGATTCGAACTGTCAAGACACTAAAAGTGGAGCACAAGCGATCCCTCCATGTAATCCTAACATCATCAGCCAATCAAGTCACCACAATCAGATAGAAAATAATTGACTTTACCGAGCCATGGGACCCTCCATGCTATGTCTTCATCTTGAATGTTCCTGAAGAAACTGGTCCACATTTTTGTTTTCAAATCTTCTCGCCATTCTTTTGCTAAGTATTCTCGTAAAGGCGAAAAACCTTGGAAAGATATCCCCGACAGGACCCGCGTCGGTGTCTTCCACATGCGACTCTGGATCCATACTTGTAATAGCTGTGCGCATCCTCGAAAACGTCCTTCTTCATGTTTCCGGCTAGCGTTCAAGGAAATGAAAGTCTCGACCAAAATTGCTGGTACCGGGTTTGCTTTCCGTTTTATCCGTTCGAACAAATCCAGAATGGCTATGTCAATGTTCCCGAGTACTCTGGGGAAGATCACCAAGCCATATATTCCTAAAGCGAATAAGTCCATTTTCTTTGCCTCGTCTGGATGTGTCGATATGATGTCCCGAATACTCTCCCATGCAAAGACTGTATTATCTCCTCGGATTTGAAGGAGGCCATTAACCCAATCATCACTCATTCCTGCAAAGGCTTTGAGTTTCACGAGTAATTCGATTCCTTGGAGGCTTCGCGTAGATCCAATCTTCCCGAATATTTTTCTGGTTAAGTAAAGCGAAGTACTCTTCTACCGTAGGCATCATGTCTTGCCCATTGAAGGTGAAGCGAAAAAAAACCGGATTCCAAAAATGGACTATAGCTCGGAGTAGGGGCTGGTTAATCCGAACATATAGTAGCTGCGCGATGTCGCCATAACTATCGCTAAATAAGTCTTGTAGCCTTTCGGTCCCATCTTTCCCAAATGCTTTGAAGATCCCACAAGTCGTTACATTGGAGACTCACATAGGTGTATCCAGCTATTACGCGTTCGTTAAATGATCGTCCCCTTGGATTTTCTGGTTGACCTCGACCAATGTCCGACCGACAAATTAAGCTCTTCTTTCCTAAGACACCTTTTTTCCATAGTGAAAGACTTTCGATCAGGCAAACCACTTGATCCAAGACCCTTTATGCGATGCAAATGCAATGATGTATGAGAAAAAGAACAAAAAGCGAAAAGAAAACAAGTCGATTATGCGATAAAGTAAATAAAATGACAAAAATAAATAGAAATAAACACACAAAATAAGTCCTATTTATCCCGTCTAAAACTTAAGGTTATCCGCATGGCTCTAACAGGTGGGTTTCTATGTTCTCTACATGCAAAGTGTTGGTGCTAGGAGGTACCCGAATTGTCCTTGCTGTCCCCTACTAAGGGTAGCAAGGCCCCCGATCATCACCCATTATAGGCTCCTTTCAACCGGGTTCAATTCAGGGGGACCCATTCGCTTATGCCCGTACGAAGGAACGATATCCTTACGAAAGCATAAGGTACTCGAGCCCCGAAGGTACTTGCTAGGCCCATACGGGAGAACGATATCTCCACGAAAGCATTAGCGTTTTCCCCCCACTTAAAAAGACGGGTTTATATGCCATATTTTAAATGCGTTAAAATAAACGCGCAATTATGACCGAATGTTAATTTAATAGTTACTTTAATCCGGAACTTCCAATATTAGTAAAGCGGTAATTATTTTAAAAGCTTGACTCTCATTTGTTTTTTCTTAAAAAAAACAAAAACCTCTCCCAATGAGTCGCCCATCCATGTGAAGGTCTCGCTAAATAAAAACGATATTATTATTTTTTTGAAATGTTTTTTTTTTCAAAAGTGTTTGTGATATTTAAAAATATTTATTCCGCAGGGTTTACAAAAAAAACCTCATAAAAATGGAGTCGCCACCGGCCACTTAGGTAGGCCGGACACCACAAAACCAGAGATTCAAAAGACAGGGTTCGGGAGTCGGTTACGGATGGGGAAGGATTAGCACCCCCACACCGCCCAAAAAATTGGTACTTTAATAATTACCGCTTTATTAATATTGGATTTTCCGGGTTAAAGTGACGATTATTTTAAAATTCGGTTATAATTGCGAATTAATTTTAAGGGCCCCGTTATCCAAGAGTAAACGCCCAACCACTATCACTACGCCCGACATCGCCCCGTTTACGGATAAAAGGACACCGCATTAACAATTTATATCTCGATGCGCAATCTTAATGGCAAAAATATAAAACATGATAAAATATTTAAACATAATAAATATTGACATACCAGAATACTAATTTAACATGAATAATATTTTAGACTAAAACATGTATATACATATTATTCTAAATAATAGATAAAAAAACAACTATCATATGTAAAAAAAACAAGGCAGGAACAAGTATATATAGACGAACAGATATAAAAAAATGCATACTAGCAATGAAACATATTTCAACATATACGGGTCAACATATCGTATAAAAAGGGTAAATATACTAACATGTAGCCCTAAAACATAAGAAAGCACACACATATAAAATACAAAATACGTCATGTACGAACCAATTAAAACATAACATGCTTGATACAGATAACCGGATAAAAAACATAAATATTATATTTAACATATATATGCATAAAAACATAAAACGAGTCATATACGAGAGACATAAAATACAATAATATCAACATATACGATTATAATACGAACAATAATATTTACAAAGAAAACAAGGACTGAAATGAAAGGAAAATGAAAGTCATAAGCGAGAATTAAAGAACAATAATATGTAATTTGGGGACGAAATTGCGAAATAAACAAAACCTATAAGGACCAGGATTGTAATTATACCAAGGGGCGACTCAAAATGAAATATTCAAAAACGCGGATGGTTAAGGCGCGTAATTTTACCATTCGAAACGATTCGGTGTAATTTAGGGACAAAATTGTAATCTTTTGAAAAACCGGGGACTAGGGGTGTGATTATACCATGCGGCGAGACAAAAGTGAAAATATTGAAAACGCGGTGGGATTAAGTGTGTAATTTACCCATTTCAAAAATAATAATAACTATAAAAAGCCCGTTTTTAGACCGAAACCCATTTTCCCCTTCATTTCTTTCATTTTCAGTTTTTCCAGAAGATCCTTGTTCTTCGTTTTCTCTCAAGTGTTCTTGAGAAACCCAGAATCCGGCGGGCCGCACGTATTCTCATGCGTCGGCGCCGCTAAACCGGCCGGTAGGCTCCCAAAATACACCAAAACCTTCCTCTTGTCGTCCTCAACATGAATCCGTGGTTGGATTCAGAGGATCCCCTTTTATTTACTCTAGATCTAAGAAATACGAACCCAAAAATATATTTTCTTTAGACCAAAACGAAACCACAAGGGATCTTCCCCTCCCTTTGTTCACCAGATCTGGCTTGTAGAAGCCGAAAGGCTTGTCACAGAGGAAGGGAAGACCCACAGACAAAGCCGGTAAGACTTTACTTGTTTCTCTTTTTTATTTTTGTGTTTGTGTTTCGTATATGCATGCAAAGAAAACATGTAAGAAAAAGAGACAAAAAATTACCACTGGACTGCCTTTTGATTATCTTGACTGGTTACAAGTTTCTGGTTTTTACAAGCTTTCGTTTTTTTGTGTTACTACTCTCTCTGCTTTTTTGCTCGCTCCTAAAAATTGTTGGCTAGCCCCCCCCGTTACAACAGCCCCGTTTCATATATATTACTGTCTCTGTATTTGGTTGCAACTTGTATCTTCTTTTCCGATCGACTGAATCGACCATTTTTGCTTGTTATCTTGGGCATGTTCGAATATCGGCGCGTGGCGGTGTGGACACTCTGCCGATGGTCGACACGTTCTCGGCCGTTAGATCGGATCGATCTAACGGTCGAGATGGCTTGAAGAACGATCGGCTGGATGAAGCCTCGATCCGATGAAACGGCTTCGTTTCGCCACGTGGAGCACCGCGATCGAGGAGTCGAACGCGTGGATCTTACGCGCGGCGTGGGATAATAAAGCGTCGCGCGTGGACCACACGCGCGTGGCACTCGAACGGTCCATACGTGTGAGTACGCTACCGGCGATATATTTTAACCTTCATTGCATCGTGGCGTTGGATCGATCTTGATCCAACGCCCATAGTTACCCGCACATTGTAATTAGATAGGATTGAGTTGGGCCAAATGGGCTTTGTAATTGGATTTTTGTAATTGGACTCGGACTCTTTACTTGGGCTTAATATATATATTTAAATTTACATTTAGTCAGCCCACTAATAATAATAATAATTATAACAACTGTACATGTACATACGAAAATATATATTTCATATTATACGGTCATTAATTAATAATATTCTAGTATCCATATGTATAATTAATATGACATCTACATACGCTTATACCCTAGATACATACGTGACATACATACAACCCTAATACGTACACGTAGCTTATACATGTACACACCTTATATTAGTAACATTCACATAATAAACATACATGCAATAGTAATACATTTAAGTAAAAATGAGTGATTACAGTATAAACATGATACGATTACACGAGACGAACAATATGTCAAAAATAATATGAGTGAAAATTTCTATAATACAAATTATTATAGAAGTCCCTTTCTCATTGTCGTAAATTCTAAATTTGTATATGTGGAGTCTTCTGTAATTCTGAAATTGTTAGTGATGCTGAAACTTATTGCAGAACATGTTTAAGTACATTTTTTTTCCCGCTGGAGATCATGACTAGAATATTGCTTGATCCGGTTCCATAGGGGCAAAGGGAGCTTCAGCTGCAAATAGAGCATCAAGGACAGCTTTTGATGAACGTCATAAATCTGGAACAACTTGAGCTAATAAGAAACCCCATCTTTGTTTTCACCAGAAATCTCGATCGGCTTAGTCCAAGACCGACTGTTCTTCTTCAACTCGTTCAGCAAAGCACAATGCCTCTCAAACCACTGAATCCGAACAATGTTGAAAGCAGCATAGAGGAGGAAGCGGCACAAAACCAACATCTGAAATCAAGTAGGAGCTTAAATACTAGTTCAACTTTTGTTAAAGTTAATGGCAGACTATGCCGCCAAATATTTCAGTCAATAAATATTTGAAGAAGCGAACAAAAACTAACCTATGGTTTCGTTGATGGTAAGTAAAAACTAAAAAGTATGCCAAACATTTCAGATGGTTCAACTTCAAGTATATATATGAATGGAACACATTATCGAACAATAACGACATTAATTTCAAAAGGACGCTCAGGTGCTACCACATCAAACCACCTTTAGTTTTCTTCTTGCGCGACCCTTTCAGGGCAGCCTTAGTTTTAGTCCATTCTTTCAATGAAGCAGAGCTTCTTATAAACGAACAAGTTTCCTCTGTGCTAGTATCTACACCAAAACCTTTGTCTGGTTCTGAGTTGCTTATATTCTCAACTGCCGGAAGGGAAGCATACTTATTGGCATCGATGGTTTGAGGATTGCTTTTCGGAATACTCTTAAGAGAGTCTCTTTCCTTTCCGACACCTGAAGCTGTATATGGCTCCGTTATGTTGCTATGATTTTCAGCAGCGGACTGCAGCGCATCATCGCTAACGGGCTTTGCAACCTCTTGTAATGTAATAGTGCCTGGCAAAATTTCTGAGATACTAAAAGAATTGCTCTTATTACTTACCAATTGAATCCAAGAGGACTTGTGGAGCCATGAAGAACCTCTTCCGGCATTATGCAAATCCGTGCTACATTGGTTTGGCTGAGATTCAACAACCACATTCGCTATTTCCGTTTTGCTTGACATGGCTTCCACGTTTTCAGATGCCGACAGCTTCTCATTCTTGCTATCAATCCTCGGTGGCGTCGACATTTTGCAGAATGTTGGAGAGACTGAAAGCACTATCACCTTTATCTCCAACAAGTGCCTTCCATGAAGACTTTTGAGACCACAAACTAGTACTAGATTGAGCAAAAAGGGGTCCCTTCACTGCAGGTTTCCATTCCTTTCTTCGGAAGAAATTAGTTTCCTCTTCTTTTTAGGAAGTAAATGACCTTTTTCCTCTTCGTGATCATTCACAGCTGATCCATCTTCAGAAGTTTGTGCCTCACTGGATTTGAACTTCTGGATGTCATCACAGAAATGTGAAGAAATTAAGACCTGAACCTGATACTAAATGGATACATAAGGCTGGTAGCATATAAGAAACAAACAACTTCTCTGTGCAAATCGAAAAAGAGGGTATACCTGTTTTGCTGATACCTTAGCACGCTTCATACTTCCTGACAAACCAGTCCCTTTATTTTCCGTGGATGCCACATTAATTACAAGGTCATCTTCATCAGTTTCATTCTCCTCAAAACCTGCTTCACTTTCAAACTGTGAATTCCTTCCCACTCGAGGTGCAACAGAAACAATTTCATGTTTAATGTCTTTATTCGGAAGTGGTTTCCTCTTCTTTTGTGGATGCAAAGTATTCTTCTTCTGCGACTTGCCTGGATTCGGAATCACTCCATCCTTCGAAAATTTGTTTTCACCAAGTCTAGTTTTCTGTGTTGAATACAGCAAGAGAACAAAATTAATTACAAGGATTACCAAACGCTAATAGACCATGAAAATCAAGAGTTTTGCAGTGATTAAACATGAAATTGTACCTCAGTGGAGATTTTTTTCCGGCTCCCTGATCCTAGCTGTTCGATTATTTGCATTAGAAACAACATTAATTATGAGATCATCATCATCATCGTTTTCCTCATTAGACAGCGAATCCTTGACTGGTCCGATGATATCATCTCTTTCCTTTGCTATGGCAGGCCTGCTAGTGTTGGAAACATTTTCCCTCTCAAAGAGCTTGTTCATTACCGAACTTATCATAGTAAGCTCTTCCTCATTCACGGCACCACTAATTTCTTCACAAGGTTGAACTTCTTTTGGTTTCGTAGCATCAAAACGACCAGAATGCTCTTCACAATCACAAAAATGAATCGGGAGGGCAGGGGTTTCAATACGTTGGAAACTGTACCTATGCTTTCTAGTCCCACTAAATGGCAACGATTTGATCTGCACAACATGTAAGCCACTCATGATCTCTATGGTTTCGCCAGAAGCTAACAATACACGATAATATAACAAAGACCGATGTTTCTCGGATTTGAATGCGAGCCTCAGATATGGACATCTATCCAAAGCTGGTATCTTGCAAGTTCATGATTTATACGGTTCATCTGAAGCTAAAATTCCCAATAGTATAACAAAGACCAATGTTACTCGGGCGTGGAGGTGAGTGTCTAATATAGGCGTGTATCATGCAAGTCTCAAAATGTCTATGGTTTCAGCTGAAGCTAACAATTCCAAGTAATATAACAAAGACCAATATTACTCAGACTTGGATGCAAGTGTTCGATATGAGTATATATATCCAACACTAGGGTGAGCATTCGATTGAGTTAATCGAGTTGACGAGAATTATTTTACAACTCAAATTTTATTTGAAATTTTTTCGAGCTGAGTTTATAAAATTCGAGTTGAGTAAGTCTAGTTGTCCGAGTTTCAATTCAAATTTAAATGTTAACATTGTATAGTTGAGGGATTCGACCCAAATTTAAAATTGATCTAGTAATTACTAAAAAGGTTTGAGTTGTTCGAAGTTCTATTCTATAACACTAAAGTTAGAAATTTTTCCAAGTCTGGTTCTTTAAACAATAGATTTCAGAAAGCAGTTTGCAATACAAGATTGAAATTTAAACGAAAAAGAAATCTAACCTTTGATAATCTAGGAAAGAAGATCCGAAGATGGTTATTTTGGGAACCACGAACCTTGTTTTTCCCATTGGGGCTATCTGAAGACGATGGCTTGGCTTGATGGCTTCCTTCTTCAGCTTCAGCTTGTGTCTCCTCCCATTCCCGTTTCAGGCGAGCTAGAAAGTGCTCTTTGGCCTTTTCGAGCTTCAGCTTGCCGCCTTTCCAAGAGCAACCATTATACTGTACTAATTGCCCAAAAAAAATCAAACCATAAATTTCCAAAGCGGTAACCTAAAAACTACAGTTTACAAAGATTTCCACCATGCTAAAAAGCTTGGTGATGGATTTGGAGGAAGAGGGGAGCATGTCGACATAAGCGAAACTGCGGCCTTTGGTCCTTAAGATGTCCACTTCTTCCACCGTTCCAACGGCGGAGAATATCTTCCGCAGATCATCGCTGCTAACGCTCTGCCCCAAACCTCTTACATGTACTCTTGCTCTACTCGTGGCTGCCGGAGCTGCCACCATTGCCGTCTCTGTAATTCTATTTCACGGCTTCGCTACCAAAGAAAATTGGAGAACATATTATTGGGTATTTCACGGCTTATGGGCCGTAAACCTTTTGGATTTGGGCTCTTTTGAGTTTGGGCTTTGTAAATAAATATAAAAAAGGATGAGAATATGAAATTAATTTAACTGTTCTTTGATAAATTTAAAAATTATGAATTGAAAAGATCAGTGTCGAATTTTCAGCATTTAATTGATGGAAAAATATTTCACGTACCGGTGGAAAAAAAGTTTCTACAAGTATTTTAGTTTAAAGATTGTATCAGTGGTGAAAACAATATCATCACTAAGGTTTGAGCTTGCATCCTCTTCTTAAAAGTGTAATGTGCCTTACCAATACACCAATACTGATTAGTGATATTAAAAAATTGTTTGATATGTTGGCAAAAATATTAATTAATTTCAAATATATTTTTTTCTAAATATCAATTTAGCATGTTTCAGCCGTATGTGATAAGTAGTCATCAACTTATCATATTTAATACCTTTTATTGCATTTTCTTGTCTTTAAGTAAAAAATAATATGATTATCAAACATGTTTGAAAAAAATAAATGCTAAAATTTTCTTTTTCAGTGAAATAAAAAAAATTACAATTGTTTATCAAACACAACCTTAATTTAATTTATTCTTTTGTATAATTCGTAATTGTTTAATATATTTGTTATATTTTGTATTATATATTTAAATTTAAGGGTGAGTAAAATTCGACTCGTTTTGACTCGACTGGAAAAAATGTCAAATAAAATTTGAGTTGTAAAATGAAAATTCAAATAACTCAAATTTTTTTAGTGAATTAGTTATTAATTTAGAGTCGAATGCCTCAATTTTGCCTGATATATATATATATACCACATACTAAAAAAATAAAAATATATATGTGTATTATATATGAATATAGAAAGTCGTTTAAATTGGAATCAATTTGTACTGTAACATTATAAATAATTGCAATTGGATTTGTATAGAAACTCGAAAACTCGAATCAAATCGAAAAAAATTCAAATAATATTTGATTAGTAAAATAGAACTCGTAAACTCAGCTAGCTCGAGAAAATTTTTTTACTCGATTTTAACGCTCACCCCTGTCTAAATTGTATATAATATTTAATTAATTTATTTATTTAAAAAATATTTATTGAATATATATATATATATATATATATGAGACACTATTCTTAATAGATGTGATATAGATATTAGATTGATTTTTAAAATAAAAATTGCACGAGTAGTCTGATTATACCGAATGGATACATAGTAATATATATATATATGAGACAATATTCTTAATAGATGTGATATAGATATTAGATTGATTTTTTTTTTAAAAAAAATTGCACGAGTAGTGTGATTATACCAAATGGATACATAGTAAACGAAGTGTAAATGCTCACGGACAGTTCAACTATTTGTTTTATAGCAAACGGATACAACGTGTAAATTTAAGTATACAAAAGATATAACAAAGAAAGCCTAACAACTATAAAATCACGTTATCATTTTGCATGCTCTACACTTGATATGCATTCTGAATAAAATTTCGAAAACATGCAAGGCATATTAAGTTCAGTAACATCACAAATATCCGATACATAATACCAACTTTTGAACAAGCCAATTCGGGAGAACAGCCGTTCATAAGACAGATGAAATCAAATTAAAGTTCTCTAGAATCAGATGAATTACTATATAACTCATTATGTGTCGGTCTCAACAGACTCAAGGAAGTGGTTAACTTTTTGGGACTGTAGTTGGAACACTTGTTTCTTGTTTATCCGCTGTTACAGTTGGTGCCTCTGCCAACGGTTTATCCATCGGAGTTGCATCTGGTGTTGCTGTGTCTCCGGCAGATGTAGCTGGATTACTTTCTACTGAAGCAATCATATGTTGGTTTCTCCCTGATGTGGTATTAGTAGCTTTATCACCTGAAATAGGTTTGCTTGCTTCTGATATCGGTGGTTCTGCTCCTATTATCATGCCTGGTGTTGCAACTAATGCATCAAGAGGTGGTGCTCCAATTGATGTGCCTGATGGCGCAGCTGGTGCACCGGGAGGTCGTGATCCTATAGGTGTGCATAGTGTTGTAGCCGTTGCACTAGGAGGTGTTGATCCTATAGGCGAGCCTGATGTTGCCGTCGGTGCACCGGGAGATGATGCTCCAATAGGCATTCCTGGTGTTGCAGTTGGTGCATTGGGAGGTGATGCTCCTATTGGCATGCCTGGTGCTGGATCTGGTGCAGAAGAATGTGGTGCTTCTATTGACTTGTCTTGTTTTGCAGCTGGTGCGCCGGCGGGTGAGGCTCCTATTGGCTTGCCTGATGTAACATCTAGTGAATTGGGAGGTGGTGGGCTACTTTGCGTTCCTGGTGTTGCAGCTGGAGGTGGTGCTCCAATTGACTTTCGTGGTGTGGAACCTAGTGCAGTGGGAGGTGATGCTTCTGTTTGCATGCTTGGTGTTGTAGCCGGAGGCGGTGCTCCTATTGGCTTGCCTGGTGTAGCATATGGTGCACTGGGAGGTTGTTCTCCTCTTGGCACGCCTAGTGTTGCAACTGAAGGTGGTACTCCTTTTGATGTGCCTGGTGTTGCAGCTGATGCATCAGGAAGTGCAGCTCCTATTGAGGTTCCTGGCGTTGCAACTGGTGCACCAGGAGGTGGTGCTTCTATTGGCATGCCTGGTTTTGCAGCTGGTCCACCAGGTGTTGGTGCTCCTATTGTTGCGCCTGGCGTTACAGCCAATGCACCAAGAGGTGGTGCTCCTGATGGCATTCCTGGTGTTTCAGCTGGTGTGCCGGATGGTGGTGTTCCTATTGTCATGTCTGATGTTGCAGCTGCGGCACCAGGAGGTGTTGCTCCAATTGGCATGCCTCGTGTTGCATCTGATGCATCAGGAGATGGCGCTCTTATTTGAATGCCTGGTGTTTCAGCTGATGTACTAGGAGATGGTTCTCCTATTGGCATGCTCGGTGTTGCAGATGGTGCCCCGGCAAGTGTTGCAGCAGGTGCTGCTCCTATTGGTGTGTCTGGTGTGGCAGCCGGTGCACCAGGAGGTGGTGTGCCTGCTGTTGCAGCTGGTTGACCGGAAGGTGGTGCTACAGCTGATGCACTGGGAGGTTTTGCACCTATCGGTGCTCCAATCGGTCCACCAGGTTGAGGTCCTTCTATCGCCAATGGTTTGTTCGATTGCTGTTGGGAAGTCTGTGTTGCAGAAGCAGGATTTTTCTTAATAACAATTGAAGAAGAGAGTGCTGACATCCCAGGAGGAAAGATTTCAATAGGTGGTTTCTTTGGCGCTTCTGATAAACTCGAAAGTTTCGGTTCTTCAAGAGAAGCCAGAAATGCAGCAGTAGCATCTGTCTTTGCCGTTGGAATGCAATCAACCTCCTTCTGTAACGCTTTGTTCCAAGCCTCAACCAAGTTCTTCAACGTCGATCGCCCATGAGCCTGAAACAAATTTTAAACCGGTCATAATTCAAGAAAATATTTTTTCGACAAACAACAAACTGTCAATATGAACCAAGTCATACATGTGCATGTAAAACAGCCTCTGCAAGCATCCCAGTATCCTGCCATGCCTTCTCCATATGAGCATTGTCTCCCAATAATGCAGCTGCAAATGCCGCTTCCCGTCCCAATCCAAGGGATATCAAGTTATTTGCTAAGCCCTGCAATCACATAGAATTTCTTTTACCAAACAATAATCAAATCAAGAATGTCAAGTACAAATATGATAATTTTATCACACCAGAATAATATGGTAAACCGAATATTCTCAATAAAATAGGCTGGCATGTGATTTTGAACATGGGTGTGCAAGAAAGTACTAGAAATAGCACCAACTTACACTAAGGCGTGTCAACTCTCCATGATTTGCAAGGCGAAGAGCGAGTCCTCTTAAATCATGACTCGGTAAAGCTCCTTTCACTGAACCTGCAGTGGCTAACCTTTTAAGAGCTTCACGAGCAATGTCAACCTGGGCAGTAGCATCAGCTGCATCGATAAGGTCCATAAACTCCTTGGCAAATTTTACGATTCCTTGAACAGCCTCAACCAGATTCTCCTTCTTAGCAGTTAAACTAAGGATATCTTTCATATCAAGCCCTGGATTATCCTGTCCTATGTCCCTGCTGTTGCTCATTTTAAGAAGACACTGAAGAGCTCTTTTCAAATCATTACTCTTCATAGCTAAATCAAACTCCAATCTGTAAACATGGAATACCAATGAAATCGAGGAAAACAAGGATCAAATCGCAATGCAAGAATAACATATGGTTCTTGCTGCACTGTAATCATCACAAACATGGACAACAGCGTCATATGGTTATCGAGAGTGACTCATCTATGTAAACTCGAACAGTTATAGTAGTTCGACCATCAAATTTCTTCCCTACTTTCTTGAGCAAACAGCGGGACTGCTGCAGGTTAATTTACAGATAGCCAGCCACACACAAAAGGTAGCAAATACGAAAGCAATCAAGATTGCAAAGGCATGCACGCATGTGTAAGAGAGCTAGAAATCTTAACATCGAATTTTTTTTCAACTGAAAGAAAATCTCATTACAAATTTGAAGTTGTGAAAAATAGCCTTAGGCACCATAACTGTAACCTCTAAATTTAACCTAATTGCTTAGGTCAAATCTTGGGAGTACCCTCAAGTAACAAATTTTAAGTTTTCTTATCTATAGTATTTAAATAAAACATTTGTATTAAATTTGAAAACGCGTGCGGAAACAAAATCCCAATTTAAAATGTTCCAAAATATGTTAAAACATTAATCTAAATAATTGAAAAGAGTTCATACTGAATAATAAAATATCCGAGTAAAATGCGAGAAGCTCCAAGTACCGAGTCGCCTAATTAGTCTGAGTATCTGAAAGAAGAAACTATGGGGAGTAAGCTAAAGAGCTTAGTGTGTCTCTAAGGTGCGGCAACACAAAAAAAACAGTATTTTTATTTTCTGATAAAGTCTTTTCTGAATGCATAATAAATTCGATAAATCTAAATCATAATGTTATGATGTCCGATGCATGACTCAATGCCCAACTATCCGATATCATAGAGAGTGGAGGTTGCCCTCTCTAGAGTGAAGGTTTCCCTCACCTTTTCCGAACATAATTCTGATCCCATGACACATGATATGATTTGTAAAATCATAAATCCGAACTCTTACAAGTGTCTTATTTTCCTAAAATCCAATACTTAATTTAAAAACACAATTTAATATGTCAAGCATGATGTTTTTAAAACATTCTCAAATCACAATCAATCAGACAACAAATCAAACAAGATATAAACCATTATTTTACAAAATATAACACAGTAAGAATACACAAATATATGGCACGGGAAAAGAACACTCCTTAACTTAAGCAACTCAACCTATTGTATGACGTGTCTCTCGCAATCAGAAGTACGAGGTCCAGTAGTATTGGTACCTATGATAATAATGCTACGACAACACTATTATTATTGTCACTATAATCAAAGAATTATTTCTAAAAATTAATCTAACGAAAATTTAATGAATACTTATCTGACTCGAATAGTTGATCTTCAAATTAACTGAAGACATAGTTGAATTGAGTGGTGACAGAGACTCAGCAGAATTTGATCGAATTAAATAAATAAAATAGAAAAGAAAAGAAATATGTGTTTCGAATATAAATCGAGAGAGGGAGGAAGGAAGACAGCGGCGGCAAAAATAAAGGAAATTGAAGGGGAAGGGTGGCTTATATAACCAAAATTTTGGATAAATTACAAGACAAGTCCTTGTACTTTTTTTGGGTACATAAAATAGGTACCTAATATCAATTCTTTATAAAAAGATCACTAAATTGTTTAAAATTCAATTAATTCCCAAATTTCCTAATTAGGGTTTCATATTTAAATTCTCAATTTCTATAATTTTAAATTTAGGGATTTCAAAATTAGGGTTTTTTAATTTGGGGCAAAAATTCGGGGTGTTACAATAACATAAAAGAAACCAAGCACAAAATAAGTGAGGCAAACCTCTTAGATATGCCAGGTAAATGAAGTGCTTCAGTGGCATAGCCCATTCCGAGCAAAAATTGTGCTAAATCGTCATGATGTTCTCTGGCAAGCCGACTTGCCCTGCAAAAGAAAACAATGAGATTGCACAAAGTTTCTGGTTTAAAATAGAAAAGAATTCTTTTTTTTTTGTATGCGTGTGTACCATTTCACTGCACTAACAGCATCTCCATAAGCAGCTAGACACCGACAACGAATGCCTGGATGGCTCAGGGACAAGGCATGCACAGTCATGTACCTATAAAGAAATAGTAGAGTGATGGATTCTTTAGCAAGACATTGCATTATCTCAGAGTTGCAAAACGAGCTACCTATCAATGAGCCAGAGAACTCCATCTCTCACACCAACCACAATTACTGGTCCGACTGGTCGCTTTTGCTCAGTTGGAAAACGAGTAACTGCTACTGTCACCCCTCCACCACCAACAGCTATCTCATTAACCTTTTTTTCTTCCATGCAATCCCCATCAAATTTAAATTGCTTTGGAGACGACAGGAAAGGTGGCACAGAAGGTGCATGCTGAAAAGAAGCTAATCGAACCACCTGACAAGTAAATACATTGACACAAGATAGAGAACCTTTACTTTTACAGCAATAAGAAGCCAACTGAGTGCTAGCTATTAGAGTGTTTCTTTTTTTTCTTCACTTCCATTTTAAACTAAAAGTTGCACGTCAATAATGTTATTTAATTTTGTATTTACTTTAATAGATCTTTACTTTTACAACAATGAATAGCTAGAAATAATTTTTTTATAAAAAAACAATAAAGAAACCAAAGGACAATTTAAGTCGAGCATACTTCTCTGTACTTTTGCCTTGAATAAATTCACCTAGGCCCAACAAGCATGTCTGATTAAAGGTGCCTTGTATGAAGGGGGAAAAGCCACTTTGCTTTGTTTATATTGTGCCGTAGTGCCTGGGCACATGCCTCAACAACATTGACAGGGAGTGCACAAAGCACAACCAACACTAATGACAACCAACAGAAAATTTATAAACAAGTTAGATAAGAATTCTGACCTGTAACATAGGTGGTCTCAGTGTTATTTTTTCATCTTTAGCAGTTTGGGGACCGTCTACAGAGATTAGAGCCAACTCTCCATGAGCCGCGACTGCTCTTGCTTGTGCCTCTTTTAGTTTCATCTCTTCTTTTCTCTTTCTTGTTTCTATGTCAATAGGTGCAACTCCAGCATCCACAAAAACACATCTGAAAAATGCCACATATTAGATATGCAATGCAGAAATACTACTCTGCCTGTCTAGCATTCCAGAAACCGGGAAAAAAACGAGGGATAGGGGCATCGACCAGCAAGAAATGGAGCCTTATGAATAGCTTTTGATGCCTTAAGTGATATAAATGGGGATAACTAGTCAGCAAAGCAATGTATAACTCAACTGAGATAAGTAAAGCCCCACAAACTTGATTGTCCTTTCATCATTTCCATTTCAAAGATGCTATAACCGGCGTAAAGCATTTTTCATTAAAAAACGCGATTACAAAATTGAAGAAAATAAAGAAGCAAAGAAAACCAAGAATTCCAACTTAGAATAAACAAAATTTCTGAACAAGTAACTATATCTTACTCAATTGTAGTTGGTGTAGCCACAAACAATTGTCTCCTTTGCCAAACTGCTCCAGTGGCATAAGCAATTGCAACATCTCCAAGGTATCTAAACTGGGGGCGCAATGTACAGATGACAATATAATGCTGATATGCAAGAGCACAATACTCGATGTTTTGATCCCATGCGGTCCACTGTGGCTGAGTGAGAAGATTACCTACTTGTTGAAAAGTTTCCCAACTGCATATTATCACTTCAATCAATTATTATGCTATATGTTATCTTTTGTATTATTATAGTCGAATTAAAGTATGCATAAAAATGCAGTGGATATTAGGCAGCATAAACACTATTTCAACCTTAGGCAAACCTTCTACTTAAAGGAATTTTCTTAAGTCAGTTTTGGCAAGTTGTTATCTTGGTTTTGAAGTCCTCAAATAACTACATAATTAAGAGCTATGAGCAAAAGCTCATCAATCATATCAATTGATGGGGGAAAAGCTCATAAAGTTTTAGCAATTTTGTGAAGCAAACCTAATCCGTCTATGAACCTCCTAGACGTGAGTTCGAATCATAAAAAAGGAGCATGCTACCTGGTCTTCAACTAGGTTCACAGAAGAGTAACATGACATATTTTTCAACCTTAACTATCTCACACTATGCGTAAGCTAAAGCTTGATGTTACAGGTTTCCTTAGTAGGCAATATTATTCTTGGCGTCAATCGTTTGCACCTGAAAAACTGAAAGTTTTTAGGCACTGCCTCAGCATGAGATCTCTGAGAAGAAAATCCATCATCAAAAGAACTGCCACTTCCAAATCCTGACGATAGCATAGAGTGAATCGTTGAAGAACCAGGGGTAACCCTACGAGATATTCGATAGGCAACACCAAATAGTGCCCCTCCATACAGGCCAATTACCTGGTAGAGAAATTTTCAAGTTACGAGAGGAGTCTATCTAACCATGTGCAATTCAACAAAAATGGAGAGTACTGAGAAACACATCCAAATCTAACAATGTGAAATCTTATCAGTACCATTTAATGCTGGAAGTATAAATTCTTTAAGCAAAACTTTGAAAATCGGGAAATAGTTGGCAGTAGCAATAAATATAATCTATCCAGTATTTCTTCCCTCGTTAAAAGAAAACAAAAGAATTTGTTGAAAGAAAACATAATTTGCAAATAAAAAAATTGTTACACACACCTTGCCACTAAGAAATCATCTCTCATATTTGAAGAACTAATGCCTCCCAAAACAATCTAATTCTACCGAAATGAAGTAACAGAAACATTAAGCAAGGAGATTAAGATACCGGTTCACTGCGGGTACCTATGGACCTCATTAATATGTTTGAGGTTCCATCATCCAGCAAAATGCGAACTTGAACATTAGCAGAAGTAGAGTTAGCTGCTGCTGCTGCTGCTGCCTGAGCTGCAGCTGCAGCTGCTTCTTTAGCTTTTCTTGATGAACTTCCCTTGTGAATAATGGGCATTCTAGGAGGTACTGTGGACTCTAATATAGCAAATCTGTCACAGCATGTATCCCAAGCCAGAAGTCTTGCACTTCCTGAATCAACAATGGACCAATTTCTAACCTTGTAGATTGAGAAATAAGGAATATCAGGCCACACAACTGCAACATACCTGCACAGAAGTTCTTCAGTAAGATTGTAAGAATGATGCCTCAATTTAAAGTAGAATGGTTCAAGGACAGCATATTCCAGCTGAAATTTCTCCCGACACTCTTTAATCTGACTGGCACAAGAGCATAGTGTTCTTTTTTTTTCTTCTAGCATGAGAGGAAAGAAAAGGAGGAACTAACTTTCCAAATTGCAGATGAAATAGCATGTAAACAGAACAAAATTTTAATGCAATTCCACATCCAAAAAATCATCTACTACACTTATTGTTGAAATAGGCACTCAGTTAATCAACAAATCAACAATCAAATTGAAGCAAAAGTAAGAGTACTTACTTTCCGGAACTGCTTACTGAAAGAACTGAATATGCATCATAAGAAACAGGAGCATTAACGCGCTTTTTAGTCTGAGTCACACGCAATGGTTCAAATGAATCTCCATTCAACTTTCCCGCATCAGATAAAGACCTATTATTTCCATGTGATGGATCTGTCCTGTTGGACAGGTGAAAGTTTAACAGCCTCAATTCCTTTCCAAGAATGCAGACAGCAGAATGGTCTCGACTTTCGGCTGACATTGGGAGAGGAGTAACAGAAGGAAGAGATCCTGAATCAAATTCGCTGACAAGAACGCCAACATTGGTCCCAGTAGCAACAAGATGAGGTTTTAATGGATGTGCAACCATGCAATAAACCTGCAGTAGAAACTTATAATAGTCAAAACAGATGTATTTAATTGATCTCTAGTACAAGCAATTAGAAATTACTCAAAGCTCTAGACCATTTTGTTATCTACGTAAAATTGTTCCTTCATAGCTCATTAGATTTCTAATTTGTGACTTCAGTGATATTAACGCTCAACATAACATTAAGAACATATAACATTAAACTAAAACTAATTAAGAAAAAAAATCCCAACTAAATTGAGGTCCTAGGATCAAAAGTCAAAACTACAAAAACTGCTACATACCTTGAGTTTCTTGCTTGTTGCAACTGTAAGAGGAGGAATAAGTGAATACAGATCACACAATGGTCTTGTAAATGCTGAACTAGTCGGGTGATCGATAGCCCTGCAAATAAGTAAGTACGATATATGAATCTATTAAGTGGGTACCATTGAGATAACCAAAAGGTTAGCATACCATATATATGAATCTTTGACACAAGTTAAAATATCAAGGTTTGGAGCTCGAGGATGACACCAAGATGCCACACTATGACACGCAAGCTTAGGAACAGGTTTAATTCGCCTTAACTCCTGTAGTAGAGAAGTTAACAAGAATGAACTGTGAAAGTTTTGGTTACGGGATGTTCTAATCACAACTGTTCAAAACTTTTCAAGTGACAGTATAAAACCTTAAATTTGTTTGTATCCCATATAGCCAATGTCTTGTCTGCACCGATTGTAATAAGATGAGGACTGCCTCCAATTACTCTATAAAGCTCAATAGCAACAACTCCACCATCATGTGCCTATTTGATATCATAAAAATGAAAATATTCCCCTGGAAGGCACATCTAGAAAATATGCACACAAAATAGGTACAAAAAGTTCTCAATACATTAAAGCAAACAATAATAAAAGAGGGAAACACCTTCATGCTTTGCTTGGCTACAAGATCTAGTGAACCATGATGACCTTGGCGTTCACCCCAAGTCATGAGTACACCATCACTGCCTCCTGAAACAAGAAGTTCCTGCAATTGAAAGAAAAAACAAATAGTAAATAGATATTACATAATAATACAATAACAGCATTATTGCAAAAAGAAATGGAACCCAGTGGTGGAGCTAGAAATTAAGCTAGGGAGCCGGAATAATTTAGATACATTTTAACTTACATGCATGAAACCTGAGGCAAAACATTAGAAGACCAATCTATATAAATATCCACTAGAAGAAGCTTGAAAATTCTTAATCAATAATCCGAACTTTAATGAGAATACTTGGGGCAGAATCCAGTTACACCAATGCACAATTAACAATACTAGGAGATAGACTTGAAACAGACAATCTGACCAAATTGTCAGCATACAACACGCTGATTGTAGACACCATAATTTGTCCAGGTTTAAGCAACTCTAAGTTCAATTACTTTGGATCCATTTTTTTATACTAAGATCCGGTTTTCAGATTGATTAGACTATTATGGCTATTATTAGTGATGTTCTAGTGGTACTATTGTTATCTGAAAAACCGTAATGACAGCTGATCTGCAGTGACAAGTGAAGAAATTGGTTAACAACGAATGTCAAAATGTTGGATTTTCTATTTTAGTGTTTCTATAAGTGGAATCCTATGTAAACTTTTAGTTAATGTCCTTTTGTGCAAAGAGTTTTTTTTAACTTCTTGGTATATCCTTGTTCTATGCTATACCACCTAATGTAAACAAATCGTGTATGAATTTCATACTTATATCAATTTCATGTTGTGTCCACACTGCTATGGCACCAAATTTATCAAAATCGATGTAAAACATAACAAATTACATGTAATTTTTCATTCATAAATCATCATTCCTTCTATTCTCCTTTGACTGAAAAGTGAATACACAACAAAGACGTGAAAGATAGGAGTAGCATTAGAGTTATGATCAGAACTGTTAACATAATGATAAGCTTATAATTAACTCGCACTCATTGTTCATGGTTCGGCGAATTTGTTACTCATTAACTATAAGGATTTTTGCCAACGAGGCTTTGACAGAGTTGTCAAAGGCTGAGGTCCTGGAACCTTTGAGGTTCAAGGTTCGAGTCCCACATATGTCGGTTCTCTAGTTAGTTGAGTTAGTTTGAGTTGATTCAGTCGTGGAGTTATTGGTTATTCGGTTCAGTTCTTGTAATGATTGGTTTTGATATATATTGCTCGTAAAACATGGATTTTCAAAACAAATATATAGGAGCATTGATTTTGCTTTGAAAACACATAACATACCTCACCAGAAGAAGCCATGAACGTCATCAAACAAGAAACTGATCCTTTATGACCACCCCAGCATCTTGCTGCAAGCTGCCAAAATAAACTGAATTAAAAAACAAAGTAAAGATGATGCCATGATCAAATCTACTCGAACTTCGAGCTAAAAGGGCATAAGCAACAGATTAGATAGATATGTAAAATAAAAGTAAACACCAAACCCTCCATGTCATCATTGAAAGGATCCTAATACCACCATCGGATCCACCGAAAACAACAAGAGGACCGTTACCAACAGACAACCAAGGGAGGAACTCCATACTGTCGAAAAAACCAGATCCAGTTAATTAATGTATATTATGGTAACAACGAAAACAATGGAGCTGATATTTACAAAATGAGCCTGGTGAAAGATAATTCACCAGAGAAGTGATTTGTTGTCGAACTCTTGCTTGGGTACATCATGGCCACGCATGGTGACCAAGTCCAGAAAGATGGCTTTGTTTTCGCAACAGACAAGGAGAAAATGTTGTCCTTTTATCGATGAAGCCTGAAATTCGGAATCCAATTGATTGGCGGCGGATGGTGCCTCCGTTGCAGCGGAACGGTGGCGCCAATGTTTCCAGTACCGCACATCATCGTCGAAAAAGCTCACCTG
Source organism: Hibiscus mutabilis (assembly GCA_019671005.1). Taxonomy (NCBI): domain Eukaryota; kingdom Viridiplantae; phylum Streptophyta; class Magnoliopsida; order Malvales; family Malvaceae; genus Hibiscus; species Hibiscus mutabilis. The sequence goes on along the minus strand of JAGYYJ010002739.1, from coordinate 17,816 downwards.
CTTAACACTTTTAATGATTCATCAAAACAAAAAAAGGTCGACATTTCAGATATTAATTTCAAATTTTTGATTGGAAGAAAGGAAAAATAAAGGTAAAAATGCACTACTACTTACCTTCCTCCGCGGATGGCCTCCGCATGTTTCCCTTTGGAAGCTGTTAAAGCAAAATTTTGTCGAATCGAATCAAATCAAAATCAAACGCGTAAAAAGAAATGAAAATTCAAAATAGAAGTGCGAACCATCTCCCTCAGCAAGCTTCTCCAATTTGGCGCCAACAAGACGTTTGTGGTCGACGCCACCGGCCTTGAACTCGTAAATAATCTGACGATGCTCCCAGTTCCAAACGGAGACATAATCGGAGGCATCGGCGGTTACCAACCACGGGTGCGTAGGGTGCACCGCGATCTTCACAATCTTATCATTGGTCGCTCGAAACGCCCTCAGCCGCAGCATTTCTCAACCTGATTCGATCCGATTATAAAACAGTAAAACAATCAATCTACTATTCACTTTCAAGTTCAACCAACAAACCAGTAATCTCAATTCAAAATTTCGAGTTTAATTCAGAATTCTAGATCCAATCACCTCAGTTGAGTACTTCCCATTTCGGTTTCCTATTTTCCCGCGCCAAGCTAACGGTTTTTCATTTTTCTTTATTATTTGACTTTTACTTCAAACAATAAGAAAAATATATTACTAATTTAGTAATAATTTTTTTTAACAATTCCTACCCGGAGTTTGTTGACTAGTATAAGCATCTTTTAATGTTAATATAAGATAATTTTAATTATTAATAATATTTCAATTTTATTATTAAATTATTATATATGTTAGATCATATTATTAAATAATACATATCGATATTTATATGACAATTAATAATTTTATAATTATTTTATTAATATAGAATATGATTAACATGTACGGGTTATTTGAAAGGATTTATATTCCATACACAAGCGGTAGAAACAAAAAGTTTTCACAAGTGACTTGGTTTTAGGGTTTAGATGTTAGCGGTTTAAAATTTAAGGTTTATAGGTTAGTGTTTAGGGTTTAGTGTAATGTGGTTAGAGATTTAGGTTTTAACTTATAAACCCTAAATCATAATCTCAATCCCCAAATTCTAACCACGACTCATCAATTCTAAACCACTAAACCTAAAATCTTAATCTTTAAACCCTAAAATTTAGTCATAAACCCTAAAACTAAGGCACTTGTGGAAACTTTTTGTTTTCACCACCTGTATATTGAATAATTACCATATTTGAAAATGAAATTAGAATGTTTAAAAGTTTAAAATTAGTTTAGAATGAAAATCATAATTCGGGATGGAATTCAAACTAGGACTGGGCATTTGATCAAGTCGAGTAAAAAAATTAAGAGTTATTCGAGTTTGCAAGTCCTATTTTACGATTCAAACTTTATTTGAAATTTTTTTGAATCGAGTCAAGTTTATGAAATTCAATTCGAGTCGAATCAAGTTGAGTTTTCGAGTTTCTGTATAAATTTAATTATAATTATTTATAATGTTATAATATATGTTGATTCCAATTTTAACAGCTTCCTATATGCATATACAATATACATATATATTTCTTTATATTTTTACATGTGATATACATAATATATCATGCAAAATTGACAGACTCGACTTTAATACGAAAATTAATCAACTAATTACTAAAAATTTTGGAGTAATTTAAAATGAGAGTCATAGTTTAAGGATAAAATTAGAAAGTTTAAAAGTTTTAAGGATTAATCTAGAATGAATGTCATAGTTTAGGGGCATATGATGTAATTAATCCATTATATTTTGACTGTTTTAATTCCGTACCAAAAGACCAAAACCCTAAACCCTCCGCCCGCCTCACTTTTAAAGTAAAACCAAAAGAGGATTTTTCCTTCAGTTGAAGTGAAAGAAAAGAGAACATAGAGCAAAAGAAATGGGGATATTTGAGCCGTACAGAGCAATAGGATACATAACCAGCGGAGTAACTTTCTCCGTTCAGCGATTGGGCACCGAAACTTTCGTCACCGTTGGCAAAGCTTTTCAGATTTAGAACGTCAGTACTAATATTTCATTCTTTGTTTTTGCTTTGCCTAATGTTGAAATTCTTCTTTTTCTAACTTTTTTGCTTTTGCAGTGCTCCAAGCTCAATCTGGTGCTAATTGGTGAGTTTTTTTTTTTAATTTCAGTTTTTGGTTAAAAACTGGTTTTTTTCCCTAATACTGTTCATGTAGGTCCTCAATTACCCAAGAAAATTCGAGCTCTTGCTTCGTACCGTGATTACACGTTTGCTGCCTACGGGACTGATATTGCTGTATTTAAACGAGCTCACCAGGTTTGTCTCAAGTCTTTTATTTATTTTTCACTGTCTTGTATTATTTGTGTGTAATCACTCATTTTTTATCGGGTTTTAGTATTATTAGTATTATTTTAATAATATTATTATTAATATAAAATTAATGAAAAATAAAAAAAAAAATATAATAATAAAAATATAATAAAAAAGTGAAATTTTTTTAAAAAAAAGAAATTTGTGTGGCTTTGGGATGACCACGTCACCCCCCAATTGCCTATAAATAGGAGTCATGGGGGGGGGCAATTAGAAGGAAAGCAATCGGCAGTGGCTGTCAAAAGAGAGCTATGCTCTCGGTAGCCAATGACCGGGGGCAGTGCTCTCGGTCCTAACCGGTTCGATCGGGGTTTTATTTTGGATCTGATATAGTTAATATTTTTTGAGGGGTCGCGGTAGATCTCGGTGGGTTTCAGTCGGGGTTCGTCATTCGAGCTCTTAGTTAGGTATATTTTCTTCCCTTTTTATTAGTGTTGTAATTTTTATAATTTAATGAAGTATTAGTTATTTTAAAATTGTAGTCTTATTTTTTAGTTTGTATGTTTATGTTTTAGATTAGTATTTAATATGTTTTAAATTTGTGTTTTATATTAATATTTTGTTTATGTTAGATTTGTTTTTATTTATGTGTTAGAATAATATTTATTTGTGTTTTAAATTAATATTTATGAATGTTAGTATTTTATTTATGTTAGATATGTTTTTATTTATTAGTTAGATTAATATTTATGTATGTATGTTTTAGAATAGTATTTTATTTATGTTGAATTTGTTTTTTATTTATGTGTTAGATTAATATTTATGAATGTTACTATTTTATTTATGCTAGATATGTTTTTATTTATGAGTTAGATTAATATTTATATATGTATGTTTTTTATATATTAGTATTTTATTTATGTTAGATTATTATTTTATTATATTAGTATTTATTTATATTTTTATCGCTTTGTATTCATTTTGCTTTCTAAGGTTGCATAATGGAATATAAATTGTCAATGCGGTGTCCTTTTATCCGAGCGTAAACGGGGCCAGTATCAGGCGTAGTGATAGTGGTTGGGCGTTTACCCTCGGATAACGGGACCTTTAAAATTTACCCGCAATTATAACCAAATTTTAAATTGATCGCCACTTTAATCCGGAAAGTTTAATATTAATAAAGCGGCAATTATTAAAGTACCAATTTTGGGCGGTGTGGGGGTGCTAATCCTTCCCCATCCGTAACCGACTTCCGAACTCAATAGTTTTCAAATCTCTAGTTTTATGGTGTCCGGCCTACCTAAGTGGCCGGTGGCGACTCCAATTTCTAATATAACTCGTTTTTTTCAAAACCCCAACGGATAAATATTTTTATATCCGAAAGACAACCAACACCTCGAAAATCCATTTTTTTAGCGAAAAGGGGACATCGCTACAAATGGCGACTCCGCTGGGGACTATTTTTTGTTTTTAACAAAATAAAGAGAGTCAAGCTTTTTCAAATAATTATCGCTTTAATAATATTAGAAGTTCCGGATTAAAGTGACTATTAAATTAATATTCGGTTGTAATTTCGCTTTTATTTTAACGCATTTAAAATTTGGCATTTAAACCCGTTTTTTAAGTGGGGGAAAACGCTAATGCTTTCGTGGAGATATCGTTCTCCCGTGTAGGCCTAGCAAGTACCTTCGGGGCTCGAGTACCTTATGCTTTCGTAAGGATATCGTTCCTTCGTGCAGGTATAAGCGAATGAGTCCCCCTGAATTGAACCCGGTTGAAAGGAGCCTATAATGGGTGATGATCGGAGGCCTTGCTACTCTTAGTAGAGGACAGCAAGGACAATTCGGGGTACCTCCTAGCACCAGCACTGCATGTAGAGAACATATAGAAAACCACCCCTTTAGAGCCATGCGGATAACCTTAGGTGTTTTAGACGGGATAAATAGGGTTTTTTTGTTTACCTTATTTAAGTTATCCTTTTATTTATGTATTTATTATTTTTATCCGGTACTAACCCATTTTTTTGTGTTTTATTTTTATTTTACACATACTTTTGTTGCATTATCATTGTATCCACATTACATAGAGGCGTTAATTCAAGTGGTTTGCTCGATTAGAAAATCTTTCATCATGGAAAAAAGGTGTCGTAGGAAGGACGACATCGATCCAGTCGCGCGACATCGGTCAGAGATTAATCAACAGATCCGAAGTAATGATTTGCCGAGCAAGCGTGTAGTGCCAAAGTATACACACGAGACCCTGATGGTGGACATACAACGAGCTACAAGGTGTGTGAATGACTTAGCTACCGAAGCCGCGACTCTCTGACCTTTCGTAACCCCGGACATGGAAGAAGCACCAAGGTTTATCAAATTGCTCAAAGCTGTCGAGGAGCTATGAGGTAGAGCTAGGGCTTATGTGTAAAAATTGTTTTGTAATTAAGACTTTTTGTAATAGAGACTCTTTTTGTAATAGAGACTCCTTTTGTAATATGAACTTTTTTTGTAATCTGGACCTTTAATTCCCATGAAAGTCGTTCGAAATGGTGATTACCAGCAGAATCAACGCCTTTATTTGCATTCATGTTGCATATCATGACATTGTGTTGATTCAAGAACAGTTCATTAAAAGGCTTTCAAAATAGAAAAAGTCTGCTTTGCCGAGAACGATAATATTACAGTATCAAGTTAGGCCGAGTAAAGACCAATCGAGAAAGAAGACGGTACGATAGTAAGGCACGTACGACGCAGAAGATTCAGTCAGGGCCGTAGAACCCCAATTTTAAATCTTCACATTTGACCATTTTGTAAAAGTCTCAGATTTTAATTTAACTCATTTAATTTTTTTTTGAAAATATTATTATTTTGCTTGAATCTTTTTCCCTCATAAAACTTTCAGAATAATAATAGTAAAAAAGAAGAAACCTAAAAGTTTCATTTTTTAAAGTAAGAAAGGGGAAATTTTTTAAACCAAATGATCTTTGAGAATTTTAATTTAATCCCAAAAATTTTAAAGTACTCCCCTAGGACCGATAGAATCCATCCTTGTTTAGACGTATTATTCGAAGAAAAGATCTTGTCTGCTGATAAGTGTTCAAAAGTACTATTTTTATTACCCTTTTTACTCATATTATTGTTAGACTTAAGCTCATAATAGTTGCATAATTAGTCATTCATGCATTAATTCATGTTTCTTTCCACCGTTGAGCTTGATTACATAACTTGGTGATTTTTGTGGAAAAAGATGCTGCTTTGGTGTGTTTTTGTGTGTGTATGTGCAGGATCACTTGCCAAAGCAATGTTGAGCTAGTTGCCAGGGTAATGCATGAAGGAGACGCCGAACCAGTTGCCATGGCATTTGTCGACAAAGAAAAAAAATGCAATAGGGATGTCGAAATTAATGACTTTACAAGCCCAAGATGACATGGAGCAAGGCCCAAGCCCAAAGGAATTTGATTGCCATGCAGAGATTAAAGAAGAATTAAATTCCAAGAAGATAGGAGAAGTTCTAATAGGAATAAAATTATAATAAAGAATTATATTCTTTAAAGATAATTTAATTCCAACTCAAACTCCTCCTCAAAGAAGGACTTTGGCCTAGCCCTATAAATAGCAAGGAGATTTCGACAATCCAAGAGGAGAGAGAGCAAGGGGGAAATTTCGACAAGAGAGCATTAGGGGAATTTCGACTTCTTCTTCTTCTTTGCTTCTATTAGATTCATGGTTTGGGGATTATTCTTTGTATATCTTTTGAACCCAACCATGAACTAACTTGATCGGCTATGGTTATTATTTTTTGTGGTTGTGAGAAACTATTGGTTTTTGTTTAGGTAATAAGAGTTTGTACTTTTCTATTTCAAGGTTTATTCATTCTTGATTCTTATTATTGTTTGCGAGTGAATTGGGAGAGGATCTCGTGATTTCATCCATTTATCTAATATCGGGAGAGTTAGATTCAAGAAACGAATGAATATGATCTTTATTCAATCCAATGATGGTGAAGATTAATCCGGCTTAGGAATAAGTTAAGGATTTCAACGGCTAAGAGGAGTGCAAGATTGGTTGTTGTTCACCCTTGATTCACGCAGGGATGTATTATCAAGGCATGCACAAGTAGCTAGAGTTTCGACTTAGGGATAAGAAGAAACCATTGAAGAACGCCTCCGCCGAACCTTGAAGTTGCTGCCCGATCGCCCAAGTAGTTGCCCAACTAGTCGCCTGTGCAACCATCAATTAGTTGCCAAGGCAACCCGTTGTGCAAGTCGCCACGGCAATCGAGTTGCCCGTGCACTCTTTTACCAAGACAATCCAATCGGCTATCACACCTCAACTCACGATAACCTAGCCTATCTCTCTCAATCGATCTCATCTTTTCTTTTACTTTATTGCTTTCTAGTTTAGTTATTAGTTAAACTCCTTTAATCCTTTAATTGTGTTTTTACTTTTCACAAAGCAAGAATCTTAAGCAAAGTGGCCCAAACCAATCCATGTGGAGACGATACTCGATACTCATATCACTTTATTACTTATGACGTGTATACTTGCACAATTGCGTAGCACTTATCACACGCAACAAGTTTTTGGCGCCGTTGTCGGGATTGGCAATTGGTGTTAGTTGTTTTTGTTATTGCATTTATTTCTTAGTTTTACTAACTTTTCTTTTGTTTGTTTTATCAAAAAAAAAAATTAGGTGCGCTACAAGTTAAGGAACATCAACATGTCGGGAAATAAAAACCAATCTATTCGAGAGATGATGTTGGAAGATATGAATCAATTCAATCAAGAGTTCCTTGCACCCTTTGATGATTACCTATACCAACCGAGAAAAGCCCAAAGAACTTATACCATGGAAAAATCTTGTGCTATGTGTGGAGAACATCATGTGTTTGAAAATTGCCCTCACATTTTCGGTGCATATAACTACATGGAGGACCATAGAGGGAACCAACAGCAAAATTCTTCATGGTATGGTCAAAAAGCTCAAATTTTTTTACCATAACAATTTTGCGCGACAATGATATGCCATGGCAATGTAGTCCTTTTCAAGAGCATTCCAATTCCTTGGAGGAAACGTTACTAGCTTCCTTGGCTAAACTTGACGAATCAATTGAAGAGATTCGAGAACTATCAAAATCTATGGATACGAGGATAGCTCAATGGGATGCAACCTTAGGGGATTCAGAAGATCAATCGGGGAGATCCACATATGTCATGGATAACATGCACCAACAATTCATTCCTAGGGATACTGACGTCCCAAGGCAAGAGGATAAGGAGCAATACAAAGAAATCTCTCCGATGTGTGAGGAACAACTAGAACCTCAAAGTCAAGAGGATGCCAATGAGAGAGACTTCCCAACACATGATGGGCTCGAACAACAAATTGCCTCGGCAATGATTGAGGAGCCCAATGAGCAATGCCGCGACAACACTCAAAGGAAAGCCGAGAACAACAATACTACAAAGAAATTCTGAGGAACCCGATGCCCGTAAGGTTACAACGTTGATGCTGAAACAGAATCAGAGATTGCTCTCATCTACAATTGCCACGACAATTACACGACCACATGCAAGATCAACGAGATGATAATACTTTGCCAATGGAATATGAGCAGGTAATAGTTGAACCTTTTGAATTCTTTAAAACTCACATTGTCCATTGCGGGTATGTCTTGAGGAACCGAGATTGGTAGATTTGAAGCCATCAAATCTCTACCGATGGAGATGTTTGAGAGGCCAAAAGAAAAAGGTGTTTGGATTCATAAAGCTCTTCAGAAAATTGATTCTTCCCTTGACTTAGAGAAAAATTTGACAACGATTGTCACGGCAATTGGCTTGAGCAAAGAATTGCCACGACAACAAAGGCTACATCCAACCATGATAGAAGTCGACAAGAATGAGGTAATTGAATGGTTGAGAATGGATATAATTTTTCCTATTAATATATTTGTGCCTTCAGAATAGTAGCAAGGTGGAGAGTATACATGGACTACAAGCGAACAAAGAAGAAAGACACATCCACCATGGTAACGCAAAAAGGAGTAGTGGCAAGCACATTTGCCAAACTCTTTTGGGCAATATTATCACCCGATGGAGGGTGCGGATGGACTATAAGAAGTATCGAAACGGCAACCTTCAACACCGCAACAACTCCTAATACGCACGCCTCAAACCATGGACGCCACGCCTAAGAACCCCCGACGCCTCGGCAACCATGGATGTGCATGCCTCGGCAACCCTCGACGCCACGGCAACTACTACTGATACATTTATTTTTATTTTTATTTTTTGAACTATTTTGTTCTATTATTTTTTGTTATTTTTTTCTTTATTTTTTTTTGATATATTTTATTTTTCTTCATTATCTTTAGTTTCCGTGTTTTTTATTTTCTTTTCCACAACAAGACTCACAACCACCATGATAAGGAAATTTATCACCGACTACTCGCCACAACAACCACAACGGAAATCGGCGATGCCCAGCAACAACAATGGCTTCGCAACTACGATGCACATGCAAGTAAACCTGCATCGGCAAACATGGACCAAATCAAGGCAATGCTATTCACGCGGTACCAGCCTCAAGCATTCAACCACCGACCGAAAAATTGAATCAAGCAAACGGCACGGCGGAACTCATCAATCGAGGTGACGACCTCTCCGACTAACTCATTTCATTTAGTTTCTTTTAAATTTTGTTTCACTCTTACATGCATTGAGGACAATGCTTCTCTCGAGTTTGGGGGTGTTGGTTTCTAGTTAGTTTCATGTTTAGTTGCATTCATCTTTAGCAATCACATATAGGTTGCATATGTTACTTGCCATGCCTTTAATTTGATTTAATTGCTTAAGACTTGTTGAATATCCAATGATGAATTTTTGCCACTGTATTTAATTGAAATAACCTTTAATTTTAGGATTGCATGAAAAGAACTTAGAGTTTTACTATGATGCTGAATTTTTTTACACGGTTGTGGGTTGTTGATTCAAAGAAACTTAGTGAACTTAGGTTGCTTAAAATTTGGGTAAATTTAAAATTGAAAATTAAAAGTTAATTTCTTGCTAGAGGTGCCCAAAACTGCTCTAGTAGTAAATACACTTTCTTGCTAGAGGTGCCCAAACTGCTCTAGTAGTTAATGCACATTAAAGAATCGCTAGAGGTGCCCAAATTGGCTCTAGTCGACTAAAATAAAATGAGAAATAGCTTACTTTGCTAGAGGTGCCCGAAATTGGCTCTAGTGAAAATAAAAACAAATGCCCCGATAATTAAATTGATAAAAGCCTATTGTTCACATAGAATCTTGAAAATCAACTTGTACACAACTACGCACACACATTGTCACGAGCATTATAGTTTGGTTCCGGTAAGTTTTTGTGCTATCCGAAAAATTAAAAGGTGATCATACTTTGTGCCACGGTTCCGAGGTTTGAATTCAAGTTTGAAGCATGTCTTTGATGATTAAAGTCTTGGCGTGTAATTGTTAGTTTGCATTGCTTGAGGACAAGCAATAGTTCGAGTTTGGGGCGTGATAAGTGTTCAAAAGTACTATTTTTATTACCCTTTTACTCATATTATTGTTAGACTTAAGCTCATAATAGTTGCATAATTAGTCATTCATGCATTAATTCATGTTTCTTTCCACCGTTGAGCTTGATTACATAACTTGGTGATTTTTGTGGAAAAAGATGCTGCTTTGGTGTGTTTTTGTGTGTGTATGTGCAGGATCACTTGCCAAAGCAATGTTGAGCTAGTTGCCAGGGGTAATGCATGAAGGAGACGCCGAACCAGTTGCCATGGCATTTGTCGACAAAGAAAAAAAATGCAATAGGGATGTCGAAATTAATGACTTTACAAGCCCAAGATGACATGGAGCAAGGCCCAAGCCCAAAGGAATTTGATTGCCATGCAGAGATTAAAGAAGAATTAAATTCCAAGAAGATAGGAGAAGTTCTAATAGGAATAAAATTATAATAAAGAATTATATTCTTTAAAGATAATTTAATTCCAACTCAAACTCCTCCTCAAAGAAGGACTTTGGCCTAGCCCTATAAATAGCAAGGAGATTTCGACAATCCAAGAGGAGAGAGAGCAAGGGGGAAATTTCGACAAGAGAGCATTAGGGGAATTTCGACTTCTTCTTCTTCTTTGCTTCTATTAGATTCATGGTTTGGGGATTATTCTTTGTATATCTTTTGAACCCAACCATGAACTAACTTGATCGGCTATGGTTATTATTTTTTGTGGTTGTGAGAAACTATTGGTTTTTGTTTAGGTAATAAGAGTTTGTACTTTTCTATTTCAAGGTTTATTCATTCTTGATTCTTATTATTGTTTGCGAGTGAATTGGGAGAGGATCTCGTGATTGCATCCATTTATCTAATATCGGGAGAGTTAGATTCAAGAAACGAATGAATATGATCTTTATTCAATCCAATGATGGTGAAGATTAATCCGCTTAGGAATAAGTTAAGGATTTCAACGGCTAAGAGGAGTGCAAGATTGGTTGTTGTTCACCCTTGATTCACGCAGGATGTATTATCAAGGCATGCACAAGTAGCTAGAGTTTCGACTTAGGGATAAGAAGAAACCATTGAAGAACGCTCCGCCGAACCTTGAAGTTGCTGCCCGATCGCCCAAGTAGTTGCCCAACTAGTCGCCCAGGCAACCATCAATTAGTTGCCAAGGCAACCCGTTGTAAAGTCGCCACGGCAACTGAGTTGCCCGCACTCTTTTACCAAGACAATCCAATCGGCTATCACACCTCAACTCACGATAACCTAGCCTATCTCTCTCAATCGATCTCATCTTTTCTTTTACTTTATTGCTTTCTAGTTTAGTTATTAGTTAAACTCCTTTAATCCTTTAATTGTGTTTTTACTTTTCACAAAGGCAAAGAACTTAAGCAAAGTGGCCCAAACCAATCCCTGTGGAGACGATACTCGATACTCATATCACTTTATTACTTGCGACGTGTATACTTGCACAATTGCGTAGCACTTATCACACGCAACATCTGCCCTTGTTGATGTCCTTTTTAGAAGCCATAAAAATAAAGATCATGACGTCACGAGCCCATGGAATAGAATAAAAGAAGAAGACGAAGTCATCCATCATCCTGAAGACGACGTCGAGACGTGGAGCACATGTTTTGCTTTCCGAAGTCAAGGTCTCCAGAATAAATCCAACTGTTACTTATAATTCATTATTAAGTTCTGGCAAACAGACATTTTCTCTATTGAAATTTTTAAAGACTGTTCGAGAATCAACATCGCATTTCCATGCATTCTCGCATTTATAGGGTATTGATTCCCGAAGTAGTTTCTCAAATCTCAGAAATCGTTCATAATTGGCAAAGGGTCGTCTGGTCAGATATTAGAGGGCACAGATCCAGGGTTTTATCCCAGAACAAGATCGGAGACAATAGAAGAGGAACCATCTGAAGACTTCAGGTTAGACACGGTAAGGAGACACGGTACTGGTAATGAGCAAAGTAAAGTGCAAGAGTTGAAAGAAGCAGAGGGAAAACGTGATGAATCAGATGAATACTTTGACGAAAGGTAAGCGATCCATCAAACTGAAAGAAGAACCGATTAAGGATCAGAATAGAGAGCAAGATAGTCAGAATTCTACCTCTAAGTCAGCCAAATACGACAAATTGAACCCTTTTTGTGATCTGCATCAATAAACAGGCGGAAGGTATGCTTGAGTCGGCCTTTCAAAAAAAATAGAGCTCGTTCCAGAAGAAACTTGAGAAGCAAGTAATGAAAAGAAGTATATCTCGATTTCTGTGAGGTACATCGAACTACTCCTAATGTTCATCAACAAGAGCCTTATTACTTCGTTGAAGTCTCTAGCGAAGAGACCGCCTTATCCGAGAGATTACGACACACGTGCTAGAGGCAGTTACCGTTTAGGAAGTTTGGGTCACGATATTGAGGATTACGGGGCCCTGAGGAATGAGTTCAAGATCTTATCGCGATGAGGATTTTAGGTTTCGAAGACGGAGTTCCCTAATTCTATAGTGAGCTAACAATCACCCGAGAGGCAAAGTTGAGGAGGAATCGATATCCAGGACAAAGTTCGAGTAATATCGAAGTGGGTCACTCAAGCGAGTTAAATTTGAAGATCGGAGATAAGAGCATCCCAAGAGAGGGATATTCTTTCGAGTTCAGCCAGCTCAGATAAGAAAGAGATAACTTGGATAAAATTGAATTTGCAGAATGATCACCAGAAGCTTTACTGAGTGTTTAAGAATATCAGAGTGGGTCACCTTTAAAGAATAAACGGTGTTGTCCAGTTGAAGGGTGACTCAGAATATCCGAGAGATTACGACACACGTGCTAGAGGCAGTTATCGTTTAGGAAGTTTGGGTCACGATATTGAGGATTACGGGGCCTTGAGGAATGAGTTCAAGATCTTATCGCGATGAGGATTTTAGGTTTCGAAGACGGAGTTCCCTAATTCTATAGTGAGCTAACAATCACCCGAGAGGCAAAGTTGAGGAGGAATCGATATCCAGGACAAAGTTCGAGTAATATCGGTGGGTCACTCAAGCGAGTTAAATTTGAAGATCGGAGATAAGGGCATCCCAAGAGAGGGATATTCTTTCGAGTTCAAATTAAATTCGGATAAGAGAGAGATAACTTGGATAAAATTGAATTTGCGTAATGATCACCGTGCTTTACTGAGTGTTTAAGAATATCGAGTGGGTCACCTTTAAAGAATAAACGGTGTTGTCCAAATGAAGGGTGACTCGTAATATTGGAAGAAGAGAAACTAGTCAAGCAAGAATCAAGTCAGTTGTTATTAGGTAAGTTTGAGGAAATTGGGATTAGGTACGATGACCTCCAAAGATGAGCTATAGAATAACTTAGCCATTAACAAGAGTTTTGGAAACAAGTTTACGACAAAGCAATGACAATCCAACACTCTTCAAGAGGAAATGACAACTTCCAAGCTGCGAAAAGACTAAGCATAGGACAGATGAAGACCAAGATCGATATTACTACTCGAAAGGTAAGGTGGCTCAACAAGGTGGCAGCTTAGTCGAACATGGACCAAGTGTTGGACTACAGAGGCAAGTGACCGGACTACTAGATGAAGAAAGTAGGCACTAAAGCTTATCAAGAATCAGAATATCTAATATCCGATATAATGAAACCTTTTGGCCTCAATGAACGCGCTCTATGGGGATCACTTTTGGAATCAATACCTTATTGCATTCATGTTTATATTTTAGGATTGCATTGCATTGCTTTGCACGATCCTAGCATGTTTTACATGACATTATCATTACCTTGCATTATTATTACCTTGCATAAATTTTATGAGGAGTAATTCAAAAACCAATTAGGGTTTTATCATGGATAAAAGATTTGAAGACACTTAAAAAATCAATATTCGAGCAGTTAAAGGATGTGCTCGAGAGAAAAAGAAAAAGAAGAAGTTTGATGCCTTCGATGCAAGAGAACTCTGTTTGAACCCGGTTTGGTCGTTCCTCCGATTCCAAAGACTCCATATTTGCGCATGATAACGGAACAAGATGCCCCAAGATTCACTCGACCATATTCTGCAAAAAAGATGGAGGGCTGCATTGAAAAATTGTCGATCCATTACTTTCCCGACAGTCTAGGAGGACCTACCATGATATGATATGCTTTGGACCTAGCACCGAGTCGTTAGTATCTCCAGGGTACGAAGATGAAACCTGATAAAGCTTCAAGGAATGTGTTTTGAGGTGTCTGTGTTTAGCGACTCAGGTGCAGCCTCCCGTAGATGAAGAGGAAAGTGACTTACATGCCACCTTTCTTATTTCTTCTTTGATAAGGTGCTCGGGAAAATGAATGCCAGCTTTGAGGACTTCATGACAGTCGGAGAGAGAATCAAACATGCACTCTGGGACCTAAGTTTAAAAGACCAGACATGCCTAGGAGCAGAAAGAAAGAAAAAGATAAACGAGTACCACTTTCAAAGGTTCTCGTGTTCGTAAGAAAAGAAGACAGACAGATTCCCCTGAATCACTAAGAAAAATTCCTCGAACAAGTACATATTTAGAGATATTAGGATTATTCCATCTCGGACATATGGCCTCATCTGGTCAAGGGTTAGTTTCTTACCTCAAGGCCAATAAAGATTACGCCAAGCTCATATGCTCACAGTTTTGATCCATATAGTATATGTGAGTTCCACATTGAGGCGTCGGGGCATGACACTAAGAAATTTAGGGTCGTTAATAGAAAAAAATTAAGAAGCTGGTTGACGAGGGAGTCATGACGAGAGAGTTGATCCAGCGGTGGAAAACAAGAGAAGAGGCAAGCCTACACTACAAAGGACTGGAATGATTTAGTACTCGAGATGTAGTCCGGAGGTCCCTATGGTTTTCCCATCAGTTCATAAAGAAATTCTCAATGCTTTGAAAGAAAAAACTCCCAAACAGATATTTTTTAGAATTAAAAATTACATTTCCATTTAGAAAAGCATTTTTACATTCTTGATTCTTTAAACATTTTATTTTTATGGGGTAGTTTTTGTTCTCTCATATGCATATACACGCATTTTGAATGGACATATGTATATATCATTTCTATACCAGTCCTCGAATTTTGAATGCAACAAAGACATTTGCTTGGACCCAAAAGATCAACTCTAAGTTGCATATATTTAGAAGAGATTGAATGTTATGGGGGGATACTCAGAAATGTGAGTATCTCTAGTTTACTTAGGCCAACAGAGGAACAAAGCGAGTGTTTAGACAATGGGCGCTTCCCATTTTAAGAATTTATCTTCTCGTGGCACTTGTCGCTTAAGATCCTTGAAACGAAAGTTGACCCTAAACCTCTACCCCAAGGCATTCTCGTGGACATTTGTGAATTTGACAACGAATGATATTCTTTTACTTTACCAAGACAGAGATGAGTCCGCATGATTGGATACGAAGATCAAAAAATCATTAGAAGAAAATGGTTGAAAATAAGGATATGTCCAAACGAAAAACCAAAGAAAAGAAAAAAAATGGTAATCAGAAGGCCGAAGCAATCCAGATCGAGTAAATATCAGAAGAGCTGCAGAAAGGCAAGTAACTTTAGAAGAAGATATCATCAATAACCAGTATAGATACGTGTTGATTCGAGAATACATTTATAGACTCGAATAAGAAGAAAGAGATTCAAGGCTAAAAACTCAAAATGGGCAGTCTAAAACAAAAAAGAAAAAGAAAACAAAACAAAAAGAGAAGAAAAGAAAAGAAGAAATAAATAAAAAAAAAAGAAGAAAGAGAGAAAAAAAAGAAAAGAAAGAGGAAAAAAGAAAAAGAAAGAAAGAATATTGTATATTTTCACACACAGATCAAACAATACAAGAACGAGACTTCAACTATGAGCAAGAGACAGAAGGAATCCACATTTCAAGTAAACATCAATTTTGAAAATTAATATAGAAGCTCGAATTGAAGCCAAGTCAAGACAAGTCAGCTCGAAGATTGCCAATTTCGAAAAAGGAAATGACTTCTAGGGTGAAAACCCAAAAATGAGCAGTCTAGAGTGATCCTGAAAATGAAGAAAAAAGTAGTCTGCCTGAGCCTGCTGGCATCGATATTCAACCAAAATACACTGATCTGAAGGTACATAAGAAGGAAGTGACCTCTAGGGTGAAAACCTAAAATGGGCAAATCTAGAGCGATCCAAGAGAAAAAGTGAAAAAGAAGAAAAGAAAAAAAGAAAAAAGAAGAAAGAATAATATTTCATCCAAGGCGTGCAATCACAAGAATTCCCAGAAATGTATTCATAGTCCTTCATTCAAGAAATCTCGGTTTGAGGAGTATTGAAGGATCAAACATTATTGAACAGAAAAACGAACATCGATATATAGCCAGAATGCAAGGCAACCTACAATAAAAAGAAAGGAAATGAACTCTAGGGTAAAACTCGGAAACAGCAAATAGAGTGATCCAAAAAAGGAAAGAATAATGGGCATATCCAAGTTACACAAGTACATGTAAATACTGTTTCACTTAACCATAAACCAAAGGCCTACATTACAAGCCCCAAAGACTATTCTGGTCATCCATAGATATCCAAGTTGAATGAGAATGTCTTCAGATTTCATTCCGCCTATAAGGGTTAACTTTGCTTCAAGGAACGTCAAACTTCAAAGTGCTTGATCGACACCCAAATGAGGGAAGGATGGGGCATGGTGAGATAGTGAGATAGTGAGATTAAGAGAGCCACCTTAAACGGGGTAGAAACTAGGTAGAGTTGTTCCTCTCAAAAGCATATTAGACCAGAAGAAACTATACATTGGCATATATCTCCACAATGGTCAAGATCTTCTAAATATGCGTTTCATTAGAGTTGATCTCTGACAACTTGAAGTAGATGCGCTATGGTGTTTGATATTTCGGGGGCAAACATGTTTTAAAAGGTTTGACATTTTCTCACAAAGTTTTGATGTTTACCATTTCCCCCAAACATTAGTTTTTAAAAATGTTTGGCAATACACTTCGAATTTTGTTTACCATTCTCCAAGCATTATTTAAAAAAATGTTTGGTCCTTAAAAAAGAAGAAGAAAAGAAAAAGATGTTTACCATTTGTTCCAAACAATGTTTTCAAAATGTCTGGTATCCCCTCCAAGTTGTGATTTTCGAAATGACTGTTATCTTTTCAAACAATCATTATTTTTTTGAAATATACGCAAGTAAATTGCCGTTTGCATTATTTTAAAAATAAATGATGATGGGATTTAAAGCATAGGGACCGAGAGTTAGTTCCCGTCGAAATGCTACAAGAAGATCAAGGATGAGCTCAGAGGATGGAAGCATTTTGGCTCACCCTAATGACTAGAAATAGATCAAGGCTCTGTATAATGGGTCAGAAAATTCAAAGCAGTGGAGCCCGTGGTTTTGAATGGGGCAACGCCAAGCGAAGAAGATGACAAGGGTTCTTATAAGAATAATATAAGAACTAGAAGATCATTTATGAAGACGAGTGATAACCCCGAAAATAAGAAAATCCTTCCGCACAAAAGGTTTAAAAGCATGTTCAAATGAGGATTTAAGAGCATACAGTGAAGAAGTAAAGAGATGAAGAAATCTGAGGGGCTAAAAGAAAAAAAGAAAGAAAGAGAAAGAAAGAGATGGAGAAGAAAAAGAAAAAAAATAAGAAAAAATTGAAGGAAATAGAAGAAAAAAAAAGAAAATGAGAAGAGAAGAGAAGAGAAAAAAAGAGAGAAAGAAAGCATTACTTTGCATGCATCATATAGATAGGGGCATGTCAATTTTTGCTTGTTTTGGACAGGTACTTGAAGAATTATCAAAGAGTATTAAGAAGTGGATTTCATCAAATTTGAAGAAAGTTTGGCAGCCACCTTCGGCGTGAGTCCCCAAATTTGAAGAAAGTTTGGCAGTCATTTTCGGCGTGAGTCCCCAAATTTGAAGAAAGATCGCAGCCATTTTTGGCGTGAATCCCCAAATTTAAGAAAGATTT
>JAGYYJ010002081.1:0-43184 GCA_019671005.1 Hibiscus mutabilis | reverse complement strand
AACAAATCATAAAATGAAAACTTCAGCGAAAAATAAATAAAATTCAAAGAGAAGGCGACTTACGATCCGGAGAAACAGAGAATTCCAGCAGTCAAAAGGCCTCCAAACTGAAACAGAACAAAAGAGAGCTCTTAACCCATTGATAACTGGACATGAAACAATAAACCCCAGGGTGTTGTTTGATTAATCTATCATAACTAAAACAATAAAACCAATCAATAAAGCAGCAAAGTAATTCTCAACAACAATAACCAAACAATTCCCCAGGAAACCAAGGTGGAAAACATAAACAAGGGGGGGGGGGGGGAGAAGAGAACTAACAACGTGGGGGCGTTTGGCAATAGGAGCAGCAAGAAGAGCAGCGGTGTGAAACAAGTGGTAAGTAGAAGCAATTTACCATACCTAAGTTCATCATCCAAATATAATAAGAAACAAACCCAGAAGAGGAAAAACAATAAAGAATAATTAAAAAGTGAGAATTTGGGTAGTAAAAGATAACCTCTTTGTAAACGAGATTTTCAGGTTTGAAGATATGAAAACCATAAGTGCCCAATCCAAGAGCTGCAATTCCTGTTTTTTTTATTATTATTTAAAAAGAAAAACCCCATTAATAAGTAAATTAAAAAAGGATTGGAAAGATGAGAGGAAGAAGTTAAGAACCAGAAACAGCAGCAATCTTATGCCAGTGATAAGCATCCATTTCGGAAATTCTCAGAAACCCCCTTCTTTCTCCGGTTTTGACTTCCGGTTGCACAAGGACGATCTGTTCTTCTGATATGAGCACACTTTCTTTTACCATCTATCTTTTTACATTTAAAAGAAAATAAATTAGGGTCTACTTCAAAAATGTCCAATTTTCCAGTTTTCATTGGGGTAAACTATAGTAATCATCACTTTTGTTTTAATTGTGTTCATTTTTGGTTACTATTTTCAAAAAATTAATGTTTTTGTAATTTATATTTTTCTTTTTTAAATTTTTGGTCACTAAAATATTTATTGTTGTTAACCTTTAATAGGAATCTAACTTAACATAGGTGAAAAATCAAAAGAAAACCAGTCAATTTCACGTGTAATACACGTGAACCGACAGTAAAAATAAATAAATTATTATATTATTTTAGCATAATGTTAAAAATGTTAATTAAATAGTTATTTTGACTCTTTTTAACCAATTTCACTCTAATGTTTTATTTTAGATCAAAATGTTTCTCTACGTTTAAAAATTATTAATTAACTGACGATAAACAATTTAAAATGACTCGACAAACCTACATACTAAGAAAAAAAATAATTCTCAAAAGAAAAGTTGAGAAGACAAACACTAAGAAGAAGAAAAATATATAAGAGAATTTATTAAGGTACACAACGAGATCACTCAATTATAAAAAAAGTTATATTTGAATCATCCAATTTTTAAAAATTACAATTGAGTCACTAAAAGTTATATTTGGCTTGTCCTTTATATTTTAAAAAATAATACTACAAAAATTACATTTGGGTCAATCCTCAAATGTTTGAATTTTTTATAACCTTTGTTTTTGAAATTCGAAAGAATTTTCACGATATCACACTTATGTCGTTAAACGTTCTATTTGATAAGAAAAAATGATAGATCCCGAATTTCTTTACTCATTCCTTTATCAATTCAACTTTCTTATCATTTTTTATCAATTGAAGATTTTCTTTAACAAAATGTATTTTTATGCTTATTTAATCTATTGTAGTCAAATTAATTGGCTAGAAGAATTCGAAACCTTAAACCTCTAAATAAGGTAAATAAGTGAACCACTAAACTTAAATTTCTAGATCATCATTTCACTGTGGTGTTGTCACTGATTTTTAGCCTGACATAAAAAAATAAGGGAAGAAATCACATAAAATATGGAAAAAGAGAAAATAAATCCCAATTAAGTGCAAATCAGACCAAAATCAAAAGGAAATTTGAATCATTCAAGTAAGGCAAGGGATCAAGCATAATCATGACAAACATGGAAAGTCAAGTTATGTGCAAATGATTCCTCACTATAGACTTATGGCAAATTTCCGATAGGATGCAAGCATTTTCAGGCCAGGATGTCTTCTTAAGTATTGACCGTCTTTCAGTTACCTTTTCAACGCATCTTGAAACGCCTCAATCGGACATCGGGAGTTCAAGATATGCTCTTTTTACTGAAGACAACACGTGCAGAAAATGGATCCGCGAATTGAATATGAAAATTAGGGGGAAAAGCATCCCAAATCACAGCAAATCGAATCAAAAAGGGAAGGTCAAATCCGAATCAAGAAAATGTGGAAGGAAGATCGACCGGATTTTAGGGATTTGAATTCTGATTTTTTTCTTGTAATTTTGGCAACCAAAAAGCCTATATAAATACCCCTCTTCCTTTGTAATTTACACAACACACAATCAACATCCACCACTCATTCACACACACAATTCATACAATTCACTAGAGAGAAACATAGTTGATTTTAGAGAGTTTGGGAGTTTTTTTTTAGAGAATTTTATACAGTTTATGCTCGAGCTCTTGTACGTGGATTCGAAATTGGAATAGAAGTTTGAAGCATCTTTTGAGGTATTCATTTACTTTCTTTTATGCGTTCTTCTTGTTCGAATGTTTGTATAAAATTTATCTTCTTCTTTCTTGTTCGAATTTTAAATCACTATCACCATAACCCGGATTCAAGTGAAGGGATGGTTGAAAGTTGAAGTTTTAAAAAAAAGAGGGAAGTTTCGATTTTTTTAAAAAGGGGTAAAACAATATTTTTCTTGTTTTGAGATTTTTTTAATTGCATTTGAATAGGATTTTCAAAAAGGTTTGTTCTTGGTGTTCTTCAATTCATGAAAAAGCATCAAGAACAATTTGAAAGAATTTGTTAGAAATTGGTTTTGATCCATTTTGACTGAAAAAAAATAAAGGAATAAGTGTTTTTTAAATTGGGTTTTATACCCAAAACAAAAAGGGTCATTTTCATTCATTAAATCTCTCCTTTCCATTTATTTTTACCCCGCGGGCAACCGAGTTTTCAAATTTCTCGATTTGGTCATTATTTTCTTTTAAATTTGGTTTATAGTTTTATTTTTTTTAATTCGGTCATTAAATTTCTTTAAATTCCTTTTTAAATAATTTACAATGGGTATAGTTTTATAAATCGACTTATATAAAAAAATATATATTCATTTAATTTAAATAAAATCAACCTATTTTAACAATTGTTTTTTCCTTTTTTATTTGTTTGTTTATTTACTTATATTTTTTTATCTTGTATGCTTTTATATTATTTTGTAGATCATTTTTTGTGTGGCTGTAATGTTTAATAATATAATTAATGTAGTGCCTTACTAAATGGGAATGTCGGGTTAGCGACATAAGTGTTGGCGGTGATTGGAGTTTATTTTTCGAATAGTAAGGCCGTTAAAATGGAATCAAATTCATAAATGGACAGTAATTTAAATTTTATGTGAATTCGCAAAATCCGACATCAAAACATTTTGTAATCAGCTAGGTACCAATTTTTTGGCGTTGTGGGGGTGCTAATCCTTCCCCACACGTAATCGACTCCCAAACCTATTTTTATTTTCGCAGACCAAAACCGTTGTTTTAATAAAATAAAATGTTTTTTTATTAAAATAACTTGATATTTAGGTGATCCAATCACACCCTTTTTTAAAAAAGATTGGTGGCGACTTCGTTGTTTTGTTTTTAAATGTCGAGACCACTTTTTGAAAGAAAAAAGGGTTGCGACAGCTTGGCGACTCCGTTGGGGATAACTTTTTGTTTTTACAAAAAAGAGCGTCAGACCACAAGCCGATTACACCTTGTTTTAATGTCGGATTTTGCGAATTCACGTAAAGCTTAACTCAATTGTCTGTTTATGAATTTGATTCCATTTTATGTATTTAAGATTTGGTTACAAGCTCTAGACTCGAGCTTCGTCTCATTCGATTAAGTGGAGGGAAAATGCTATTGCTCTCGTGGGAATAATGATTCTCCGTATGGGCCTAGCAAGTACCTCTGGGGCTCACGCTCTATGTCTTCGTGTGGATACTGATCCCCCATATAGGCATAAGAGTGAGCCCCCTGAGTTGAACCTGGTTCACTTGAAACCTATAATGGGTGAGAATTAGGGGCCTTGCTACCCGTAGTAGGGGACAAAGAGGACAATTCGGGAACCCTTTTAGAACCAAACCTGTATAAGAATCTAGAAGCCCACCCCATTAGAGCCATGCGGGAAAACCTAGGTTTTAGAGCCCGGTCAAAATTATTTCGTATGAATAGTCCGTGGAGACATATCCACAAGTGTTGGAATGTGCTACCTAGTTGCTATTCGTACAATAGAATTATTTTGGACCTTTCGTGTTTATTTCTTTTATTTTGAAGTGTACTAATCATTTCTTTTTATTGTTTTATTATTTTTGCATACTTATTTATTACATGCATCTCATATCTAGAAGGGGTCGATTCTAAAAACATGTTGCTCAATTAGAAAAGCTTATCGCAATGGGTAGAATATTCCTTCCAAAAGTGGAAGACAATACAGATGCACGTCACTGGTCCAAGGTTAATCAGCGGACACATGAAGAACATCATTCCAGAATACGGGACAAAGATAATTTGTCCTAGAAGATATCGATGAGGGGGCAATGTCTATTGGGATAATGCCACGAGATTCTAAGAGCATGACAAGTTCGACAAGAATGTCATGACTCAAGTCTATGATGTAGCTGGGCATGTGATGATGTTGGTCAAAGAAGCTGCAGCTCTACGCCAGTATGCTAGGCTAATTGAAGAAATAATCATATGGCTAATCGAAGACATTTAAGGCAGAAAAATACTCGTGAGTCTTTTGTAATAAGGAGCTTCGATATCCAATAGAAAGCTACTTCAAGAGCAATAGCTTAATGGAATCGATGGCCCTTCATCTGCATTCATGCATTTGCATTTTGTTTGTTTGTTTGCATTAGTTTTTGTCATTGCATTTGTTTATGTTTTGATCATTGCATACATACACACTTAATAAAAGATTAATGTAAATAGCAAGATTCTACTCGAGCCATGTCTATGGAAGATAGATTGACAACTCTAGAAGTAAATCACAAAATACTCAAGATCGACTTGGCAATTTAGAAAAAGACCTGAAGGAGGAAATTGTGCAAGCTTAGAGAAACACTGTTAGCCATATAGCGGCTATGTTGTGACTCGGGGACCTAGAAAGAAGAAAGGCGGTTGAAGCCGTGGATATTTTGTCGCCTCAGCCCAAGATGACCACACAAACATTTCTATCAAGTGAGAGGTCCAAGATCCACATAACAGGAAGCTCAACCCGTATTCTAGGAGAGTTCGAGATAAATCATGGGGAGAACCAACGCATTGAGGTTCTCAATAAGTCAAACAATAGAGCCAGAATAAATAAGAAGCTAGAAAATTGTTGTGATAAGCTCGAAGAGATCATCAGAGCCATACAAGGAAGAAACGTTCATAGTGGCGTAAACGCTAGGGATCTAAGCCTAGTGTCTGACTTGGTGGTTCCTCCAAAATTCAAAGCTCCTGACTTTGAGAAGTATGACGAGACCACTTGCCTTTTGATGCACTTGACCATGTATTGTAGAAAAATGTCACTGCACTTGGAAAATAAGAAGTTGCTCATCTTTTGTTTTCAAGACAGTCTATCGGGGTCTGCTACCCGATGTTATACCCAATTGAGCTGGGTCAACATAGGAAATTGGAGAGATTTGTCAAGAGCTTTCCTTAAACAGTACAAGCATGTGACAGACATGGTCCCAAGTATAACCACAATGCAGTGAATGGAACAAAGACCCAACGAGAGTTTTTGCCAATATGCCCGGAGGTGGCAAAATGTGGCAGCCAAAGTTCAACCTCCACTGTTAGAAGACGAGGTTACTCTAATGTTTGTGGAGAGTTTAAATGGCCCTTTCTATGACCGTATGTTAAACCATATCACTGAAAGTTTTGTAGACATGGTCGCGAATGAAGAGTTGATATTGGCGGCTATCAAAAGTGGAAAACTCGGGAAAGAAGAATATGATGAGAGTCTGTAACCTGAAATACCCAAGACTGGCTGGAATTCATTCATGCTTTCCTGAAATAATGCTAGACAATTGGGGTCATACCTAGAATCAACCCTTTTGCTTTTGCCCGCGAGCATTAGGGATTTTTTGTAAGGGATTCTATGTTAATTTACTTATTTAAAGATGCATTCCATTTGTTTTCTCAAGTGGCAAACATTTATTTTTTTCATTTATTTTCATTGTTCATCCATCTTCTTTGCAGAGTTCCTACAATTGATTGTATGAATGATTCTTGAATCTAATATTAAGATAGAGGGGCAATAAAGTGTGTTCAGGATTAATAGGAAGATCCCATGTATATATTTTGAGTGAATTTTCCTCTCAGACATTGTAGTTAAGGTCTTTGAATGAAGTGAACTCTAAAACATCTACCAACTGAAGACTATTTCTCTTTGATGGTATTTGTGTGTGAAATGACAATTGGCATTCCTTCATTTCTCTTCACGAATAAGAAAATAAAAATCCATTATTGTCCCCCATTTGAACCTGCTATTATTTTTCTTGTGATTGAACCCTAACCAAGGATCACTCCCCATACTAGGGGGCAAAAAGGATGAAAATATGTTTGCAAACAAAGGAAAAAACATGTCAGGTCAAGTTGAATGTCTTGAACTAAAAGTGAAAATGACACGAAAAAAGGGAAAAGAAAAAGAAAAAAAAAACAGAAAAAGAAGGAAAAAAGAAGAATTGAAAGCTGGAGTGCGAAGGAAAATTTGAAACAAATCCTTCAAATGAGACATATACCAGAAAGGGAAATGAACTCTAGGGTGAAAACCCAAAATGGACAGTCTAGAGTGATCCAGAGAATAAAAGAATAACGAAGATTTCATCAAGAAATAATTGATCCTTGGTTTAATCACCCTTAAACATGTATTTGAGCCTATATACCCTTTTCTTGGTAACCTGAGCCTAGCTTACATTACAAGCCTTAAAAGACTATTTGGATCACACATGAATATTTGAGAAAATGAGTTTGTCTTCAAAACACCTTCCGCCCTATTTAGTTAACCTTTCTTTAGGAACCTCAAACTTCTAATGTCTGATTGAGATTAGAAAAGTGAGGAAATTGAAATTTGGGGAGTGGGTGAGTTAAAGAGAGCCACTTAAAAGTGGGGCACTATCCAGTTGATAGATTCATGAATCATTCATACTATGAATTTCGGGGCATCCGACTTTGCTCTTATCCATGTTTTCCATGACTTCTTCATTTTTTAAAAAAAAACTCATTTATAGCCTTTTCTTGCATCTTATAAGTAGGTTGACATAGATTCATGAAAAACAAAATATTTCTTGGTATTGATCCCAACCATAGGGAACCAATAACAAATGTTTTCCATCACTTTAGAAAACAATTAAACCTCAGTTTCAACGGGGGCATCGCCTTGCATGAGAAGGTAAAAAAGAAAAGAAGAAAAGGCACATGTGTTAAAGAGTTTTAAGTGGACTGTATTGTCAAGCAAGATCGACACATAAGATGTAAGATCCCTAAAGTATAAAAAAGAGATAGAGCCATGCCTAGTGGGTAAACTGTGCCATCAGATTGTGGTAAGTTATGTCGATCAAGGGTTCAAGATCACTGACTTTAATAGGCATGAGAGGAAAGGCATGAGAGGAAGAGATTGAAGCGCCAACATCATGCAAAGAGATTAAAAGTGAAGGTTTAGCGTACAAACGCTTCAAGATGCCCTGTAGAGCAAGAATTTGAGAATTCACAAGAAGCGTTGAAGGTGTTTAATGTTATTTTAAGGGGCATATGAAGACTTGGAGCTTTCAAGACCATTCAAGGGGGTCTTTCACTCGATATTGATGTATCAACTACAATGATAGTAGATCTTAAGCCATTTGCCAACAAAGATCAGATGTTTTCGCGAAACAAAGAGGTACAAAGAATGAGAATTGTGAAGAAGAGACAGTTGAAAAAGTCTGTCATTCCCATGAATACAAGATCAACGGATTGAGTGAGCAAATATACAAAGAGCAAATATTTTCCATGAAGCAAGAAGGCACAAGGAATGAGAATGGTGAAGCTGAAGACAACCATTTAATGAAGCAAATAGATACAAATAATATGGATGGCGAAGCAGAGACAGCGGAGATGGTCATTTATCTGGGTTAAAACGAGTAAAAAATAACTATAAAAATTAGCGTGCATTCATGTTTTAGACATCCTTAGGGGCATGCCCATCATAATTGCATCATATATCAGGTTTTTTGTAGGTATACAAAAACTCTTCAGTAATAGAATCTGTCTATCCTTTCAGGCGTAAGGAGATTGGAACATGCTCATCTATTCGAGCATTCGGAGAATAGAACCCTGCTCATCTATTCGGGCACATGAAGAATAGAACTCGTCTATCTATTTAGACGTAAAGAGAATAGAACCTGCTCATCTATTCGAGCATCTGGAGAATAGAACTCGTCTATCCGTTCAGACGTAAGAAGAATGGAAACCTGCTTATCTATTCGAGCATCAGGAGAATAGAACTCGCCTATCCATTCAGGTATATGGAGAATAGAACTTGCTTATCTATTCGAACATGATGATAATAGAACCCGCCTATCTATTTAGGCATGTGGAGAGTAGAACCCGCCTATTCGTTCAGGCATATGGAGAATGGAACCCGCTCATCTATTCGGGCACATAAAGAATAGAACACGTCCATTCGTTCAGAAGTAAAGAGATTGGAACCCGCTCATCTATTCGAGCATTCAGAGAATATAATCTGTCTGTCCGTTCGGGCATAAGGAGAATAGAACCCGTCTATCCGTTCAGCCATAAGAAGAATAGAACTCGTTTATCCGTTTGGGCATATGGAGAATGGAACATGCTTATCTATTCGAGCATGAGGATAATAGAACCCGCCTATCCGTTTGGGCATATGGAGAATGAAACCTGCTTATCTATTCGAGCATGAGGAGAATAGAACCCGCCTATCCGTTCAGGCATATGGAGAATGGAACTTGCTTATCTATTCGAGTATGAGGAGAATAGAACCCGTCTATCCGTTTAGGCATAAGGAGAATGGAACCCGTCCATCCGTTCAGAGGATAAAGCCCGCCTATCCGTTCATACATAAGAAGGATGGAGCCCGCTTATTCGTCCAGGTGTAAGACGAATAGAACCCTACTTTTTAGCAACGCCAATCCATTCGGGCGCGAGGAGAATGAAACTCTTATTTTTCAGCACAACGCCTATCCGTTCGGGCGCAAGGAGAATGGAACCTTGCTTTGATTTGCAGTGTAATTGGCTAAAATCAGTGTCTTTTGTTCTTTGCTCTATCCCTGTTTCACAAGAATGAGCAAAGAGGGGCAATTGTTGTCACTGATTTTTAGCCTGACATAAAAAAATAAGGGAAGAGATCACATCAAATATGGAAAAAAGAGAAAATAAATCCCAATTCAGTGCAAATCAGACCAAAATCAAAAGGAAATTTGAATCATTCAAGTAAGGCAAGGGATCAAGCATAATCATGACAAGCATGGAAAGTCAAGTTATGTGCAAATGATTCCTCACTACGGACTTATGGCAAATTTCCGATAGGATCCAAGCATTTTCAGGCCATGATGTCATCTTAAGTATTGACCGTCTTTCAGTTACCTTTCCAACGCATCTTGAAACGCCTCAATCGGACATCGGGAGCTCAATATATGCTCATTTTACTGAAGACAACACGTGCAGAAAATGGATCCGCGAATCGAATACGAATATTAGGGGAAAAATCATCCCAAATCTTAGCAAATCGAATCAAAAAGGGAAGGTCAAATCCGAATCAAGAAAATATGGAAGGAAGATTAACCGAATTTTTAAGGATTTGAATTCTGATTTTTTTCTTGTAATTTTGGCAACCAAAAAGCCTATATAAACACCTTCTTCCTTTGTAATCTACACAACAGACAATCAACATCCACCACTCATTCACACACACAATTCATACAATTCACTATAGAGAAACATAGTTGATTTTAGAGAGTTCTTTTGAGAGAATTTTATACAGTTTATGCTCGAGCTCTTGTACGTGGATTCGAAATTGGAATAGAAGTTTGAAGCATCTTTTGAGGTATTCATTTACTTTCTTTTATGCGTTCTTCTTGTTCGAATGTTTGTATAAAATTTATCTTTTTCTTTCTTGTTTGAATTTTAAATCACTATCACCATAACCCGAATTTAAGTGAAGGGATGGTTGAAAGTTGAAGTTTTAAAAAAGAGAGAGAAGTTTTGGTTTTTTAAAAAAGGGGGGAAAACAATATTTTTCTTGTTTTGAGATTTTTTAATTAGATTTGAATCGAATTTTTAAAAAGGTTTGTTCCTGGTGTTCTTCAATTCATGAAAAAGCATCAACAACAATTTGAAAGAATTTGTTAGAAATTGGTTTTGATCCATTTTGACTGAAAAAATAAAAGGAAGAAGTGTTTTTTAAATTGGGTTTTATACCCAAAACAAAAAGGGTCATTTTCACTCATTAAATCTCTCTTCCCATTTATTTTTACCCCGCGGGCAACCAAGTTTTCAAATTTCTCGATTTGGTCACTATTTTCTTTTAAATTTGGTTTATAGTTTTATTTTTTTAATTCTGTCATTAAATTTCTTTAAATTCTTTTTTAAATAAATTCACTTTTTTTAAAATAATTTATAATGGGTATATTTTTTTATAAATCGACTTATATAAAAAAAATATATTCATTTAATTTAAATAAAACCAGCCTATTTTAACAATTGTTTTTTTTTCTTTTTTATTTGTTTGTTTATTTACTTATATTTTTTTTTATCTTGTATGCTTTTATATTATTTTGTAGATCATTTTTTTGTGGCTGTAATGTTTAATAATATAATTAATGTGGTGTCTTACTAAACGGGAATGACGGGTTAACGCCAGAATTGTTGACGGTGATTGGAGTTTATTTTTCGAATAGTAAGGCCGTTAAAATGGAATCAAATTTATAAATGGACAGTAATTTAAATTTTACATGAATTCACAAAATCCGACAACAAAATATATTGTAATCGGCTAGGTATCAATTTTTGGGCGCTGTGGGGTGCTAACCCTTCCCCACACGTAATCGACTCCCGAACTCGTTTTTGTTTTCGCAGACCAAAATCGTTGTTTTAATAAAATAAAATATTTTTATTAAAATAACCCGATTTTTAGGTGATCCAATCACACATTTTTTAAAAAAAAATGGTGACGACTCCGTTGTTTTGTTTTTAAACGTCGAGACCACTTTTTGAAAGATAAAAGGTTGCGACAAATGGAGTACCCATTCAATGAGCAAAGTACATTCACAATTAGAGATTGAATTACTTTTTATCTTCTGCATTGAAATTTCACTCACTGTTTGATTACTTTGTCTATATATTTGCAAGACCGTTTATTGGAGCTATGGATGGGCATAGAGATTGCATCAAGTGTATGGCAAAGAACCCAAATTACTTGAAAGCAATTTTTTTCTGGTTCTGATTATGGATGTAAGGTAATTTTTATATTTCTAATCTCTTTACTTCCAATTTTCAATGAAGTTGCTGTTAAAGTTTCAAAGTTATAATTCCCCACCCTTTTGCAGATATTCGACTCTGGGATATAGCTTCTAGGTATCCCTAATACATTTTTCTTAAAAATTTTGTTGTAATATTACAATGATGGGTAGTTGCAGTACTTAAAGTTGCTCTTTTTTGTTGTCTCACATTTTTTTAGATCATGTGTTGTAGATTCACCAAGAGTACTTTTTCTTTCCCCTAAAGCATGGGCAAATCTGAAAATTTCAGTTTAGTAGTTTACCTATTTATTTTATTTAGAGATTTAAGGTTTTGAATCCCTAACACTCAATTCGACTACAACATACTAAATAAGCATCAAAAAGTATATTTTGTTAAATAAATCTATCTACTTGAAAAAAGAATTAAAAAATAATAACAATTCGCAATTGATAAAAGTGACAAGAAAGTTGAATTGATAAATGAATGAGATAGAAATTCGGGATGAATCATTTTTTCTTGTCAAATAGAACGCTTAAAGAGATAAGTGTGATATCGTGGAAGTTCTAATGAGTTTCAAAGACAAAGGTTATCAAAAGTTCGAGCATTTAAGGATTGACCCAAATGAAATTTTTGTAGCAGTAAATTTTTTAAAGTATGAAGGGGGACCCAAATGTAATCTTACCCATAATTGAGTGACCGAAATGTAACCTTACCCATATTTGAGTGAATCAAATGTAACCTTAATCATATTTAAGTGACTCAAATGTAACTTTTAAAAATTGAATGACAAAAATGTAACAATAATTAAGTGACCTCCATTATAGTTTACACCCAAAATTAACGGTGGGTCACGTGACCTACCAGGTACCTAAATACATCCGCCCCTGTCCTAAAGTCTCCTTTTTCTCTCCCTTAAAATCATTTATCAATCAATCTAATAGGATGAGATAATATGTTCCTTAAGTAAAATTATGAGTTCAAGTTTCATAACTGTGAATAGAACAAGTTAAATTAAAAGGACAGTCTTATTATAAGTCCATGCAATATTTGATCTAAATTAATCGGTCAAAATTAGAAATCAATTATTATAAAAGAAAAAGTAAAAGCATGGAGTTGGTGATGTGGAAGAATGAGTTCCAAGAACCGACAGCAAAATGTTGGAAGTGACCCACATAGACCCAAAATGGAAAACAAGATGGGGTAATGGGCTCCATTGGAAGGTGAAGACAAAACATGCAGATAACAAAGGTAGGAACAAAATTGGAGGATCAAGCATTTGGTCGGTAAAATTAAAGGAAGCCCACTTCTTTTCTTTCGTTTCATGACTCTTAGCTTGTCTACTTGCTTCATTGAACTTTGTGATCAAAGTTAAAAATATGGTGATGGCTTTGTCACATTGCAGGTCTGCCATGCGTGGTAATTCGTACATTGGCCCTTTGTTGGAAACCTTTCTGTTTAGGGTTTATAACTTTAGGGAACACCTCAGGTTTGATTTGTTCATTCTTTTCTTTGTTATCTTGTTTGTTCTTTTATTGTTCATATCATATCTTGGTGTAGGATTGTAAATGAGACGAAATATATTGTGAATTATTTGAGTCTAATTCGGTCAAAGCTCGATTAAAACTCCATTTGATTAAACTCGACTCGAGTTTAAATTCGTCTATAGTTCTTAACGAGTTGAGCTGAACTACTTAATATCCGACTCGAAAAGCTTTCGAGCTATTCAAAAATATAATATACTAAATTTTTTAAAATTAAATTAAACTAAAATGTATGTTGTTGGATAATAATATTAATAATAATAGTATTATGAATATGGGTGTAAATGAGCCGAGACAAATTATGAGTTACTCGAGTCTGACTCGATCAAAATATAGTCAACACTCGACTCGAGTTCTTAACGACTCGACTCGGCTCATTTACACCTCTATCTAAATGTGTAAATTCATTGGCCGTTTCAGACACCAAAATAGTTTTTGAGAATTTTTTTTGACACATAGTTTTTGAGAATCTTAAAATAAATAATACTCCATAAGATATAGTAGAAGAATAAATGAATGTTTTTTTTATATATTTATTTGGAAATTTTGCTAATAAAACAACTGTATATGTTATCGGAAATATGACTTTGTTCCCAAAATGTTTTCAACGCGTGCACATATTTTGGGGTTTTGTATATCACTACCCACCTTGTCCCATATAAAAGATTGTGTTTTGGAAGCATTTAAATGTAAAACACTAAAGAAAGGGACCTTTTTTAATTCATGTTTTATTTTTTTATTACGTTAATAGATCTTATTTCTTAAAAATCCATTAATTGGCTTAATTGTCAAAAATTCTTATGTTATCTCATCTTATGTGAGTCCGAATGTCGACATTTGTTTTAAGAGTATAATTATCTCCCTACTTAATAAAAAATCCTACCTCTTAAGTTAAATAGTTACTAAAGATATTTCTAATTTTGGATGAAGGTGAGATTCGAGTAATTATAAAAATCCATTTACTTTTCTAAAAAAATTAATACGACCTTCATAATACACTGAAAATAATTATTGTAATTTTAAAATACATCAAATAATCACTTTGATTATTATAGTGCTAAAATGGTCGTGAAGCTTACTTATGTGACAATCCAATTTGCTGATGTAGTAATTTATGTGTGTATAATGATAATGTATGGACTGAATTAATTTTTAAAAATATCCAAGGACTTATTCAATTATCAAGTAAAAGAATTAAAAAGAATTTCTCAAAAATTAAAAATTATATATAACATAGAAAATTCTTTAAAATATTTAAAACTCACAAGATAATTACATATTTTTAAACAAATTTAAAATATTTAAAATCAAAATTTGAAAAAATTATAAAATTATAAATATATATATTAAAATAATAAAATAATTAAAAATTCACAAATTTAAAAATTTTAAAAATTTCAAGAAAGTATTAAAAGTATTACAAATTATAGAAAATTTTCACACCTTCCCCAAACACTTTTAAAAATTATAATACTTTTTATTTTTGGATTTTTAATATAGTTAAGTTTTAAAATTTTAAATAAATTTTAATTTGAGATTTTTTTTATAATTTGATAACTTGCTTAAAAATTAAATAAAGTCCTTGATTTTTTAAAAAAATCAATTAAATTCATCTATTACGTCATATATACACATAAATTATCACGTCAACAAGTTTAACGATTATGTCAGCACTATACCAATTAAGACAAATCATGTCGATTAAAGATTTTCTTTTTGTATTTTAAAAGTACAAGATCACTTTATGTGCATTTTTGGAAGGGACTAGATTGATTTTTAGAATAAAAAAATTACCTCAAGAGTAATTAATACATGTTAATGTTTTTCATAAAAATAACATATATTCTTATATTCAATAGGCAAGAGAAATATAAACACGAAAAAATCTGAATGGTATACTATCAGTATCATAACAATATTCCATTAGAATACATTTTTTAGAAATAATATAAGAGTTGAACCCAACAAATGATGGTTATCCGAAGAGACACGAGTTCAAATCGCTTACATTTTAAGTTGAAAATTCTTAGTTAAATGAATTTATGCATGAAAGGTGTGTTCAATATTTATATAATTATATTCAAAAAATATATTTATATAGTTATGTCATTAAGTGTTGAGATCAACGGGGTGAGCTTATTTTAATTTATTTAACGTTTTACTAATTATATTTGATGAGAAAAATTTATCGTTTTTATTTTTTATTCGACTCGATGAAAATAATCTCTTATTAGATTGTTGAACAAATAGCTGAACAATGTCTATGGTTAACATAAAAAAATATTTATATACGTATATTTTTCTAAAGTTTATTAAATTTTGAATTTAATAGAATTTGTTATAACATCCAGTGGACATCTTGCATTATTATTATTATTTTATTGTTAAAGCAATAAGATAGTGGCATTTTAGTTTATTTATTTATGAAAACAAATCTTACTATAAAAAGAAGATATCAATTTGAAACCCCTTTTAGTTTATAAAAAAATATATATTTATATTTCCAAGGGTATAATTATCCAAGAAAGGATATCCATGCTATTGAAATTATAAAAGTTTATAACACTATTCATCGATCTTCACAAACATTTCAACACAGTTTATTTTAGGTATAAAGTCAAAAATATTATTAACGTTTAATTATTTAATTATTTTAATTTTAATTTTTTAAGTAATTTAATTCTTAACGTTTTATTTTTTATGAAAATAATTTATTTATAGATTAAGCTGTTAGTCAACTAGCAACATATGACATGAAATAATGTAACAAACCTACATGACAATGTTATATAATAGAAAAATATATTGATTTAAAAGAATATCACATAAGTAAAAAAAAATAATTATATAAAATATAAAACTATTTTTCTGTTGATATACAATTCTATCAAGTCATTTTAAGTTGTTTATCGTTAGTTGACAAACAATTTTCATCGACATAAAGATCATTATAACTTAAAATAAAACGATGATAATTAAATTGTTTAAAAAAATAAAGACAAAAATAATTATTTAACCAAATATTATTAGCATTTTTTTAACATTATACCTTTGTTTTAAAATTTAAACATGCAACGGTTCTTCTTCTTCTTCTTCCAAGCTTAAAAAAATATCACTTTGGTTCTTGATACAATCCGTGGAGCTAATTGAATATTTTTAAATATTAAATGAAATTAATTTTTTAAATTAAGGTTTAGTATATATACTCGGTTAGATGCGTGTAAGTAAAAGGATTTGTTCCTTTTTATTTTATGAACAAAAACCACTGGATTTAATGAAATAAAATTGATATTATTTTTTTTGAAAATTAATAATGTAATTACATAGTAGTATTTATTCATATTTTTTTAATACGTTGATAAGGCACACACTTTATACACATATGTGTTCAAATTCTGATCTTTTAGAATAAACATCATTATCACATTTTTCACTAAAATCACTCGTTGAGTTCAAATTTAATATTAATTTTGTGTATATATAAATTTGATGCGGATATGGTTCTAATTCCAATAATAATTATTGCATGAACCCACGCACCCAAATGAATTAATGGTGATGATTTAGCTTCATTATTTCTAAACAGGCTCATGCCAAAACACTCATAGTATCCTCCAAAAACAATGAATCAAATCTTGGAAAGCTCACTTTATATAATGTTAAAACTGCAAAATAATTGAATTTATTTATTAAAACTACATTCACAAAAAAATATATGGCATCGAACAAAGTGGATACAGATAAGGGTTGTGGGACACTAACTTTGGAGAAGAAGGGGAACAAAGAACAAACAAGATTCCCTTGTTCTTAATCTTTTTTATTCCCACATCTTGATTCCCATAATCTTTTTAGATATAGTTGATTAAATTTATTGATTATTTAGAATTAGAATTAAATTAATAAAATGTATATGTTTTAATTTGGAATGCGACTAATTTGACATTTTTTAAGTATTAATTTGGAAAAAGATATATAATTTAAGTATGAATTTGGGAATAAAATTATTTAAAGTACTAATTTATAAAAAGTGTACGGTTCAAATATTAAATGTATATTTAAGTCGTATATTAATTATATTTTACACGTGTACTTGAAAAACCATCAAATTGGTACTATTTTACGCGACAACGAAGGGTATATTTAACTCTCTTTCGAGTGGAATCGATCTAAGTTTCTGATTCTCTGTCGTGTATTATTTATAGGGTTTACAATTTAAAATTTAAGTTTTAAGATTAAAGATTTAGATTTTATTTTTAATAAAAAATATTTTAAATAATTTAAAGGTGTTACAATATAATTTCTATTTATACATATACTTTACCTTTTAACAATGAACATACATTACAAACAAAACAATTAAACACGAGTCTTTTAAGATGGACATTATTCATTTTTTTATATAAGACTACTTATGTATATATATTTCAATTATACCGTGTAAATGGTTAGACCACATGTGCATTTGACAAGGGCATCGTAGTCATTTCCAAAGTCTAATGATACTATGATAGTGTATAAATAGTAAGTTGCAGGTTACCCTATTCAATATTCGTAAAAATAAAAAAGTTTCATCGTTTTAGTTTTATAATTAGATTTTATGATTTAAATGTTAAGAATTTAAGTTAATTGTTTGAAATTGATGAGTTGTAGTTATAATTTAAAGATTAAAGTTGTAATTTAGAGTTATAAGTTAAAATATAAATAGTTAACCACATTATATTAAACTCTAAACTTTATATTATAATATTAAATTTTAAATTTTAACAACCCACAAATTTTAAATCTCTAAAACTAAACTTCTAACATTTAAATCTTAAAATTTAATTATAAACTCTAAAATTAAAATACTTATACAAACTTTTTATTTCTACCCATTTTTGTAAAAAGAAAAGAAAAATCGGGATGCTTTTATTTTCTTTCTTCTTTTTTTTCTGAAATACATATGGCAATCCTGTAGTTTTGGCAAAATCAATGGGCTTTTCATAATTGATCAGTTTTTAATTAATACAATAGCGCACATGTGGCTCTTCAGTCTTCACAGAAGAAAACTAGTTAATTCTTCTCCCTTTCAAAACTCAAAGCTCTGAAAAGCTGAAGATTCCTTATTCTAAAGCTGGTTATGTTAAAACCATAGGTTTGATGTTTACAAGTTAATTTATTTTCCCAAATTGTGTTTAATTTCATGGTTGCCTTTTTCTTTTTTGAGTATTATGGTGAATGTATTCAGTGTCAGTCTACTGAGAATGTGTTGGAGTTGGATCAACTAAAACTAAGATGATTTTCAAGTAATTATACTTTTATTTACTTAAAAAAAACCCTGAAATGGGTCTGATTCCATTCCTATCTGGGTTGTTCTTACTTGTAAGAAACAAAAAAAAAAGTATGTTTTCTGTGAAGAACTGAGTGAGCTTTTCTTTTAACAGTTTCATGGTTTTAGACTAGTGAAAAATAAAGACTAATCTTTTCTGGTTGTAAAAGTTGAAGCTCCTTCACAGTTCATCATCTTCAAGAACTGAAGTCCTTATAAGTAATGATCTGGTTGCTGAAATGAACTTTTATTTATTTATGATGTAAAACATATTTCGAATTCAGACGTTACATTTGGCCTTGGAGAGAGAATGCCTAGCTATAAGTTGAAGTTTTGATTGGAGTAAAAGTCCTTTATTCAATTTGGTTAAGACTGGAATTGGAGTACTTAGTAGGTCATGGTTGATTTTTGGTAAAGGTCATTTAGTTTACTTTATTTTGTCTCCTGTAGCATCAAAGATGTGTTCCCCTGTTAGAGTTAGACTTATATCCGACACTTTCCTCCGAATCCGGATAACATTGTATGCGATAACTTTGGGAAAAAACAGTATCAGCTAGAGGAGGTTGGATTATTCAACATATTTTATGTTGTATTATGTTATGCATCATTCCTGTTGAAGATGTAGGAGTCTATGGTTGAAGTGGGTTTTTTCATCCATGTATTTTTATAAATCACATCAACGAGGAACTGTTTGTCTTCCTTTATTTTAATATAGGTTTCAATATATCAGAATTGCATCTCCATTTAGCCGATCTAAGGGCGGAAAGGCAGATGATTTAGAGGTGAATGTGAAAGGTTGCATAGAAATGCATTAACATTATCTTCAATATGTTTTTGAGCCGTTTTGATGATCTAAAAGTCTTAATTAGGAAACTGGTGTCCCGGGTTCGAGTAAATCTGTTTAGCTATTTTTTATAATCAATACTTCTTAATTTTACTTATGTTCATTTGGTTATCTTTATAAAATGATACATTCTATATACTTATGAATCTCGATTTTTGTTTAGGTTTCGGTGAAATTGACAGCAAGCATAGGCATGGTGAACTTGGAATTTCCGTTGTATCCTAGATGCTGCCACTACTAAATCTTGCTGAGCTTGTTTCACTTTTTTGCAGATCACGAAGAGACGAGATGGAAACAATCTGGATAATTGGGGACAAAGGATCATGGTGATCTCTCCCCCCCCAGTTTCTATGCATCGTTTAGCTTACCAAAGAGAAACAAGATACACCAATAAACTGCTGAATTCTGACTGCTAAGAACTTTGGATTTCATTTCACGACAATCCCCAGCCCACATAAAGGGTCAGAGAAGTTCAATTAAATTATCTGTCATTGCAAGCATCCCAGCAACATAGAAGTTCAATCATGGCCAGTGGATTGTATCATCAAGTAAAGCAAGAAGTTGAGCCCTACTGCTCACCTCAATTCTCTGCTATAGATAGCTCTCTCTGCTATAGCGATAACAGCCACAGATCCCATCTCTCGGTTAAGAATTCCCATGAGCTTTATTGCACTTTAGAGTCATCTTCTGCACGTGGCAGTTATACGGTCTACAACTCTTCATCAACTGTCAGTTTGTCATCAAATGGAAGCCTGATGACAAAGCAAGAATCTCAGTCATATCGGTCTGCCCTGCATCAGTCTCCGGATAATACCTATAGCTCTCCTATTAGCGGTTCCTGCGTAACTGATGATGTAAGTGATTTGAGGGATAAGCTAAGAGAACTGGAAACTGTGATGTTGGGACCCGATTCGGATATTATTGACAGCACAACCTCACCATTGATGGACAACTGGAGACTTGTAACAGATGCCGTCTCCAGACGGGATTTAAAACAGGTCCTTGTCTACTGTGCAGAAACTGTATCAGATAATGATATGTTGACAGCACAGTGGTTAATGGACGAATTACGGCGGATGGTGTCAGTTTCTGGTGAGCCCATCCAGAGGTTGGGAGCATACATGTTGGAAGGGCTTGTGGCACGACTGGCCTCCTCGGGGAGCTCAATCTACAAGGCTTTGAGATGCAAAGAACCGGCAAGTGTTGAACTATTATCTTACATGCACATTCTTTATGAGGTTTGCCCCTACTTCAAGTTTGGTTACATGTCTGCTAACGGAGCCATTGCGGAAGCCATGAAGGATGAAGATAGAGTTCATATAATTGATTTCCAAATAGCTCAGGGGAGTCAATGGATTACTCTTATTCAAGCGTTTGCAGCTAGGCCTGGTGGGCCACCTCACATTCGTATTACTGGTATTGATGATTCCACATCTGCTTATGCCCGTGGAGGAGGCTTAAACATCGTGGGGAAGAGGCTGTCTAAGCTTGCAGCGCATTTTAAAGTGCCATTTGAGTTCAATGCTGCTGCCATATCTGGTTGTGAGGTTCAGCAGGAACATCTTCAAGTTCAACCCGGAGAGGCTCTAGCTGTCAATTTTGCTTTCATGCTTCACCACATGCCTGATGAGAGTGTCAGTACCAAGAATCATCGCGACCGACTCTTGAGGCTGGTTAAGAGCCTGTCTCCAAAGGTTGTAACCCTAGTAGAGCAGGAAGCTAACACAAATACTGCTCCATTCTTCCCAAGGTTTTGTGAGGCGTTGAACTATTATACGGCCATGTTTGAATCCATTGACGTGACTCTCCCACGGGAACATAAAGAGCGGATTAACGTCGAGCAGCATTGCCTGGCACGGGATGTTGTTAACATCATAGCTTGTGAGGGGCCTGAGAGAGTGGAACGGCATGAGCTCCTAGGGAAGTGGAGGTCAAGGTTCGGAATGGCAGGGTTCACTCCTTATCCATTAAGTTCCTTGGTGAATGCTACCATAAAAACACTGCTTGAGAACTACTGTGATCAATATAGGCTCGAGGAGAGAGATGGGGTTTTATATCTCGGATGGATGCATAGGGATTTGGTTGCTGCTTGTGCATGGAAGTGATTTTCACTCCTCTATAATATATTGTACTCTTATACATGAGAACAGGGGAGTTTGAACATAGTTAACCCTGTTCTGCACCATTGACCAAGGCCTCTTTCCTCTTAGCTGCCAAGAGCTTATTAAAAGGTTTCTTCTTTCTTTATTT
The DNA here is from genome assembly GCA_019671005.1 of Hibiscus mutabilis. Lineage (NCBI taxonomy): Eukaryota > Viridiplantae > Streptophyta > Magnoliopsida > Malvales > Malvaceae > Hibiscus > Hibiscus mutabilis. Next base: position 21,677 of record JAGYYJ010002081.1, on the reverse strand, counting down.
TTGGGAACGTTTTAAATTGCCTTTACTCAACTATGTACTACAAAATCATAAGTTAGCCGCCTTTTCATTCATAACCATACAACAACAGGTTTGTGCAGCTGGAAAAAAGACCAACAATAACTGCAAAAATGTTGTCAATAATGATTAGCAGTAACACCTATTTCATATAACATATTTACTTTAAGATAAAAAATGCTACACTTAATCTAGAACATTATTTGACCGGTTGAGTAATTTTTTTACATGAGGTGGTTTGCCAATATTAATACACCCAATCAAGATGCAGCCCCAACTTTGATACATTTGAATACCTCCATTATTAAACCAAGTGGTTCAAAAAACTCGCACATATACTACACTTGTAATCCAAAATATCAGTATCTTTTGTTGCGGTATACAAAATATTAGGGATTCACTTAATTGTAAATTTTCTCCTTTCCTTTATTTGTATACACAGTTAATAGTATAAAATAAAATTTTAGCTTAGCTGAATTATTAAGAAACCAGGGGCGGAGCTACATAAGAGCGGGGAAGAATTTTTTCTACCTTTATCCCTCTCTCTCTATATATATATTAAAATTTTTGATTTATTTATGAATTTGCCCCCCACTTTCAAACATTTATGTTTTGCCCCCCAACTCCAAATCCTGATCCATGCCAGAAACCAATTTCTCTCTCTTTTCTTTTCTCCCAACCTTCACATCTTTCTTAATTAACATCTTCAATGTATTTCCCTATCTCTTAACGGCATTTAAAAATAAAAACATATAGGCACATTTGCTTGATCATGATTTCCAAACGTTGGCCATGAAAGAAAGAGTGCAAAGAAAACATACACAATCTACTTCAATTACAGATTACTACTGACACATCAAACGTTCATCCATGGAAGACTCAGTTAACACCCCATACAATATTCTTAGAAACAAAAATGAACATGCCAGGCAGTTCGCATTATGCTGCACGAAGATGCCAAAATTGCATGGCAAAAAAGGGAAAAAATACAGTCATCTAAAAGACTAAAATGAAAAGTAAACTAATCTGTTAACCAAGCTAATTCTACAAACCACAGAATGAAAAACAGGTCAGACAGTTTTAACTATTTGGACTTACAACATAAATATCTTATCTTTGTGCAACCAATTATCCTTGCCACGAATAGAAAGCTGAATCCAGTTCATCTTTTGCAGCCTGTCGAAAACAAAACATATCATTTCAGAGTGTAGTAGACAGGAATTCAATGTACATTACCTAAAGTTTTTTGTATATGTATGTGTGCATGTATCTAATTTTATAGGCAAATACATTTAGCCAATTCTCAGAGAATTACCACCAGAAAATACATTACAATGTGTCCACGCTTTATGCTACAACACTATTATCAGCCTGCTGAGCAAGATCCTCCGTATTTTCACAAGACAACAATGGAACAACCTCTGCTTCTTCTTTTACCATTTGTTGATCACTGTGAACAGCAACATCAGAGGGTTGTGATTCACTGACCATATCAGTTGCATCACAAGTTTGTGCTTCATTAACATGAGTGCACACAGGTGTTTGGAGATCATTGCTCCCATTAGTAGCATTACAAGCTTGCTCGTAATCAGGCTTGTTAGTTTCATTATGAATTTCTGAATTGTTGGTACCATTGGTAGCATCAGGTAGCTCAAACGACTGTGGAATAACCTCCTCCGCTGTTTTGGCAGTTTGCATATCACTTTCACCAATAGCAATAAGTATATTCGAGTTGTCAGCCTCATTGCTTGCATCACAAAACTGTGAGGCATCAATCCCATCAGTTGCATCACGAAGTTGCATGTCATCAACTTTATGGGGTGTGTCCAATAGCAGTCCGGCTTCACCCTCGATAACTGTATTACAAAGGCTCAGATGATCTACCTCATTATTTGTGTGATATGAATGTAATTGATCTACCTCAACCACTATGCCACAATACTGAGATTCATCCTCGCTACCTCCATGACCTTCCATGGGATCATTACTACGCTTCCGTTTCACAGTACCCTTCCTTCTCACCCTCTCCTTTCCCCTAGTCCTTTTGCCAAGTTCAGTTCCCACAACAGGTGATACAACAACTGTGCCTCCAACTTGGTCTCTCAAGCATTCTTGTGCAATAGACATAATCCTGGAAATTGACTCAAATTGCTCAGGCAGCAGTCCTTTCAATGGGAAAGTTTCCGCCAAGTATAAAATTTCCCGTACACCACCAATCTGTTTCATTGAAAAGAAAGAAAAGAGACATACACATATGAACTTTTCTAGGGACAGGACATACACATTAGTTAACAAGTTAAGTATAGCCTTACTGTTCTTTGAAACTCGGACGAGATAGAAACAGGTCTCCCTACAACTTTACGAGTTATTCTAAAATACCACGCCATGTATTCATTTTCATCTGCATCATCACCACCTTCCACAATATGGAGTGCATGATTTGCCCATTCATTAAGTTCTGATTCCATTTTCCCAGACAAGTCCACTCCACCATCAACTCCACGGCTTTTTCTAACCCATTGTGGCACACCTTCCGGGATCGGTTGGAGCATACCAAATTGCCTTAGGACACGATTAGGAAGGTGTCTTTCTGCCTTGTCAAAGCAGATCAACATTGTTTTAGACCTCCCCAAAACCAAACTATTTCTAATTTCCTCCGGGATTACGGTACTATCCATGTACTTGTAGGGGAGCCACTCCACCTATTTTTCAACAACATGCAGCTGCATCATTCATTCATTTTTTCATTGTATCCTTTGGTCAAAAGCTGATTCTTTCACAGATGGCAAATCGGAATATATATTATCTTTTGTTAAAAAAAAGGGAATAACAACAACTTACATCAGATGGTTCCAAGGAGTCAAGTGCTTTACGGTAGAAAACTACATCACGGTTGGTTGTTGGACCACTCTGCTTTCCCTTCCACCTCAGTACAAAAGGGAAATGATCGTGGATAGGTTCCCTGTTGAGCTTTGGCCGACCAGTATTTAGATGAAAGTAACTCCAGCACTAAAAAGGATGAATCATCAATAGCATTAGAAAAATTCACCTAGAAATCCTCCTGATTACTTCCTTTTTCAAGAGAAGCCGAAAGACGCCAGACCCTGCAAAAGCACGTATAGAAGGGGAAAAAAGTGAGGGGAAACAAGCAAAGAAAAGTGAATAACCTGAAGTAGTGTTAAGCATCCACAAATAGTGCTTTGGGATCTAACAGAGGCATTCCCCAGTGCCCTGTACAAGAATGCTAATGCAGCTGCTCCCCATGCATATCTCCCAGCATTTTCAAAATTCTCAAACAATGGAAGGTACATGACAGGGACTTTATTCCCCGTTGTAGTTGAAAAAATAGTGCTTCCCACAAGATACAAAAGGTAAGCACGCGTGTGGCACTCAATCTCTTCAATTGATGCATCCATAGGGCACTGAGAAAAGAACTCTTTCAACCAACTTAGCTTCACCATCCCACCACTCGCATAAGTGGAATCTGGCGCTTTCCCGAGATACCTTTCACACACCGTGCCACAAGCGGTATATGTTATTCCAATTACGGGCATCCCATCAATAGCCAATCCCAACAAGAAGGCAACATCTTGAAGAGTCACAGTCATTTCTCCAGCTGTGAAGTGAAATGTATTGGTTTCTCTCCTCCACCTCTCAACTAATGCTGATATGAGCGGATTATCTAAACTAATGGCAGGTATCTCCCTCAAGTTCCCAAATCCTGCTTTCTCAACCAATTCAATCTGTTTTGGGGTGAGTCTCCATTCACTCAACTTTGATGTATGCTCATGACATCTAAGTGCACCACGCTCCTGCAGTGTATATACATGTATTAGATGAAATATATGCACAAATCAAAATTACAATCACAAAATCAAACAACCCTCCACATATATAAGCACAAAACTAAACTAGTGCATGGAAGAGATGAAACTCATTGTTTTGGAACTTTTCTACAGGTTCTGAAACATGTTCGGTATTGTCATGGCCACGTGCTCCGGTGCTTACACAAGTGCTCCGGCACCCATGGCACTCCTCAAGAGACAACACCCCGTTTGGGGACAATATGGAACATGTTTCAGAAACAGTAAAAAAGCTTTATAACACTTATAATACAACCAATCAATTTGACTAACTAATGAACCAGTGCATAGGCAGAGAAAATACAACATAAAATAAGACTAAACCTGATTGAAAACTAAATGCTTTTGAGAATAGTTTGTTCACATAATTTACACATTTGCAAACAGATAAAGGGAGGAGAAGATTGGTGGGAATGAGAAACGAACCTGGCCATCCCAAACAGCTGAAGATACATGCTTTTCTTGATCATACAGAACTGAAGGATCAATGGGTCCAGGATTGGCTGCAGATGGGTCCATTCCAATCTCTTCCATTGATTTTATGTTCTAAAAACTAAACCCAAATAAATCAATAATACATTTTATAAATAAAGTGGCCTGAAAGGCAGGCCAAAATGGACACTTTAGTCTGGAAAAATAGCTGAATAACCCTCATTGACTGTTACCAAACTTAAATTTTACATTTTGGAGCCAATTGTAATCAAGACCCTGAACAATATCAAAGATAATTCAGATCAATTCGAAACTTTTTTGGCGATTTAATTGCAGTTAAATGAAATACATAGAAAAAGAAAGACTGGGTGGTACATTCAAATTAAAACCCTAGCTTCCGTTTAATTCTCCAGAGAATCAATATTGGGTTTGAACATTTGAGTTGTTTAGGTTAGATAAAGTTCTTCTATTTAAAAGAAACAATTAACGTAGAAGAAAATACAAGAAATTGGGAATCGTAAAGCGAGGTGAGGGGGCGAAGAAACGACGCCGGACGGAGAAAAAAGAAAATAAAAGGAAATTTAAACATGGTTTTAGTATACCTGAGTTTTAATCAAAACGACAGGAAAGAAAGAAAGCAGGCACCCCCGTGGAGAAAATTTTCAGCAGAATTCAAAGCCAAATTAAAAATTAAAAAAAAAACTAACCAAAACGTGTCGTTGCAGGGTTTTTTTTTTCTTCGCGCTGCGTTTGTGAATCTATATGCCTACTGCCTTACAGGGTTAAAATTACGAGATCATACCATTACACGTGGCCAGTTTTGGATAATTCGGGCTTCGGCCCTTAAGTTATCGCCCAGTCTGAAACGTTTCATTAGACTATGTTTCCGTTATCTATTATTTTTGGGTCAGAAGAAGATGTCCCAAAAACTCTAAATCTTAAAATATAAAATTTTAAATAATTATTTAATACAGTAATAATAAAATTTAAAATTTTTGCAAATATTTTAATTTTAAGATTTAGGGTTTAATTTAAGGTGTAAGTGTTTAAAATTTAGAGATGACAGTTAAAATTTATAGTTTAGAGTTTATAAGTTAAAACTTAAATCCTCATCATATCACCCTAATATTTAAACCCTAAATTCTAAACCCCTACACCTAAACTCCTAAATCATACGCCCTAAACCTTAAAATTAAAGCGTTTGTAAAAACTTTTAATTTTCACTGCCAGTGTAATAAATATAAAACCTTAAATTTTATGTCCTAAACCAAGTCTACTCACATGAAAGTTTACATGTAATAAAAAGAGTTCTATAAAATATCAATTATGTAATCGAAGAAGAGCAATAAAATCATTTTATACATATTCTTTACCTATTCTTTGAAATTATTTTATCAAACCAGACAGTTTCCATTACATGGTACCAAACAGAGGGAGGTGAGAAATGCATACTCAATGGGACTGTTTCATTGATGAGACACATTATAGGTGTAGGGACCTGACCTACTACAACTTTTATGAGTTAATTACATTTTAAAGATTTTGTAGTTTTGAATCTATTAAAATTAGATTTTTAACTCTTTATTATTAATTTAATTTGTTTTAGTGTGTAAATTTAATTATTAGTAAAACTAAAACCTATTTAATTACTTTTTATTACATAATATTGAAATTTATGAAATCAAGTATTATCTTTTAATTTAATTACTTCTTAATGATAGTTTTTAGTGAAAAAATGTTATTTATTCTAAAAAATTTAGATTCAAAAAACTTTCCTTATAAGGTATATATTTTTTTAAAAATTAATTTTTTAATTACTTTTCCAATTTCTAAAACTTTAATCTCATTAATCTTGAACGACCGCGCCGCATACCTCATATACAAAGTCTCGTATAATACCTTTACGCTTGTAAATGTGCAGCAGTAGAGTACAAATGATGAGCCACAAAGTATAAAAGGAGGAGGACAACTGCATCTGCTGCTAATGCTGCCTCTTCCATTGGCTTTTAATGGAAAAATCTTCGCTTTTCCACCCTCTTTCCTTAAACCCAAAAAAAGTCATTGTATTTATTTAAATAATAATCATGTATATAAATATATCTCTTAACTGAATTTGCATTTTGGGTGTATAAGAAGAAAAAAAAAAGATTGAATTTTTCACAAGATATTATCTGAAGAAGGGAAGGCAAAAAAAAAAACAAGAGAAGAAAGAGGATGAAATTAACCTCCTCTGTTCTTATATTAATTGTGCCCCCTCTCAGATCTAAGTTTCTTGCAAGATTTCGCTTTTGGCTCTCCTTTGATTGGTATTGTTTTTAAATTTTCCTGTTGAATCTGGAAATGGGTTTTCGATCGTTTGCTTAAATTTCCATTATTCCGATTGATAGTCCTTTTTCTCCCCGCTGAATTCCAGGTGAAATTAAATTATGGGGTTGGTGGATTGATGATCGTTGAAGAATCTCTTTGTTTCTAAAGTTTTGAATTAGATAAGAAGTTCTCATTGTATGAGATTACAATTGCTGTTAAAAAAAAAGGTATTGAATTGAATCTGCATCATTGCAATTGGATTGCTATAGTCAATTAAAGACACAACTTAGATTTATAATTCTTAATATGATTCACCAAGAAGGATTATTTTGGTATTGCTTTTTGCTTGATCTATTATTGTTGTTATTGCCATGAACTTTTTATGTCTTGCATTGGTTCCGGTTATAAATTTGACCCCCTTTTAATGTTACTGTGTATGTCTGATTTGCCGTTGCAGATAGTTTAGATTCCATATTGATGAACTAGTTTTTTCAATGTAGAAAAAGATGTCTGAAAATGGTAAGCTATTTATTGGTGGGATATCATGGGACACCAATGAAGAGCGTCTCAAGGAGTATTTCAGTAGTTTTGGTGATGTGGTAGAGGCAGTGATCATGAAGGATCGGACCACAGGGCGTGCCCGCGGTTTTGGTTTTGTTGTTTTCGCCGACCCGGCTGTTTCCGAGAGTGTCATCAAGGAGAAACACAACATTGATGGCAGGATGGTAAGTTGTTGATCTTTAAGCACACCTTTTTAGATCTATATTGTGCGTTGCACCATGTTTATCATTGATGCCATTAGGTTAGTGAAGCAAGAGGTTAAAATTCAATTCCTTACCGGATTCATGGACATGATACTGTAATTGCAAGAATTTGTATTGTTCTTAGTTCCGTGCTTCCTCTTATATGCTTTTTTCTTTGCAATGGTATTGGTTATGTTTGTAACTCTTCATTTAGTCCAATTCCTCATTAAGCTGAAAGAGTTTGCTGTGTTTAAGTTTCATATTCATTCTTGAGTTACTTATGCTCAGGTTGAGGCAAAGAAGGCAGTTCCTAGGGATGAGCAGAGCACAATGAGTAGAAGCAATAGTAGCATCCATGGTACACCAGGTCCGGGCTGGCCAAGGAAGATTTTTGTGGGAGGTTTAGCATCTACGGTCACCGAGAGTGACTTTAAGAAGTATTTTGATCAGTTTGGGAATATAACAGATGTTATGGTGATGTATGATCACAACACCCAAAGGCCTAGGGGCTTTGGATTCATTACTTATGATTCAGAAGAGGCAGTGGACCAAGTGTTGCAAAAAAAATTCCATGAACTGAATGGCAAAATGGTTGAGGTTAAAAGAGCAGTTCCAAAAGAATTATCACCTGTTCCTAGTCGTAGCCCCCTTGGTGGATATAACTACGGTCTGAATAGTGTCAACAGTTTTCTTCACGGCTACACTCAGGGATTTACTCCAAGCAGTATTGGAGGTTATGGACTTGGGATGGATGGTAGATTCAGTCCAGTAGCTAGTGGTCGAAGCGGGTTTCCTCCTTTTGCTTCTGGTTATGGAATGGCCATGAACTTTGAGCCAGGGTTGAACCCGAGTTTTGGAAATGGTGCAAATTTTAATACTAATATGAGCTATGGACGACCATTGAGCCCTTACTATATTGGAAATACAAGTAGATTCGGTAGTCCTATTGGATATGATGGAAGAAGTGGAAGTAATACTTCCTTTTTCAGCTCAATGACCTGTAATCTTTTAGGAAACGGAGGGATCACTTATAACACAAATGTTGCTAGCTCAAGTGCATGTATGGGATATGGAGGTGGGAGCATTGGAGGAGGCACCTTCGGAAACAGGATTAATTGGGGTTCTTCTGGAAGTTCCAATCAAGTTGAAGGGAATAATGTTTCTTGCAATAGCTTGAATTTTGGCTACGGAACCGGATATAATAATAGATTTGGGTTGGGGACAGCTGGCTATGGAAGAAATACCGGAACCAATCTGGTGGCAACATCATCATATGCAGCATCAAATGGTGGCTATGATGGGGCCTATGTAGACCTTTATGGTGGGGCTTCAGTTTATGGCAATGCTGCATGGAGATCATTGACATTTGAGCGAGATTGTTTTGATTCGTTTGGGTATGGACTTGGTAGTGCCACTTCTGATGTTTTGGGTAAAAGCTCTCCTGCTTATGTCGGAGGTTATAGCGTTAATAAGAGACAAGAAAATAAAGGTAAGACTGTTATTTTTAGCTTTTGAAGAAGTTTTCTTAAATGATTTGAAGAATTTTTGTTGATGGTCATATTAGTATGGTGGCATGATATTGTTCCAAGTGTTTCAGAAACATGATAGAAAGAACCTTAAAAACTTAATACAATGACTCTGTAAAAATGCTGTTATTTGGGCCTAAGTCTTTGAAGAAACCATACGCTCTAATGCTGTTATTTTTAGCTTATGTCTGTTGATGTACATATAGCTTCGGTATTCGTAGTTGGCTTCTTTACACTTATAATTTTGTTTTCTCTTGGTTCAGGAGTTGCTGCCTAGAAGACTATTTTGGTTGGCACAATACTGTAGGTGAAGATAATCTCTTGAAGCAGGTGATGTTTGAATTCTGCATGTTTTCCCTGGTTACTATGTATTCAGTTCAAACAAAGCTAGTTGTCTCATGCTATAAGTTGTGGGTTATTTTCAGGTATGCTCTGCCTAATTCTTTCTCCGCCGACACTTCCCTGAAACAGGTTGAAACGTTGGTAAGTACTGAAATGGTCGATTCGAGCTGATTTTTTTTTTGTCCAACATCTTGTTGGCTTGCTATACTCTTACGACAACACACAAAGCGACGTTTACAGCCAGTGATATTTGATATGATTTCTGCATAATTCTATCAGTTTGGTAAGCAAAGTTGGACCCACAAATACAATGCTGAGGAACATCACATTGCATTGATTGAGCTTTATAATATGAGCATATATGTACATGTTCTTATGTTTGTAATATTAAATCTATCACGTGAAGTTCATCATCTGCTCGTTTTCGTGTGATAGTCTTTAATCTGAAATTTCAATTCAGGTGATTCGAGTCCTCCTCATTAGAGTGTGAGCGTATTATCATATGTTCTAAGCTGGCATTCCTTGTTTTAATGTCATTTGAATGCTGTGTCTGGTCCATGCATAGAAACTATGCATCGTATTAGACATGTCAGAATTCGAGTCACTTTCCGTTCCAGTTCTGTTCTATGAACTGGCCAGCTAAATATGAATTTTGGGTTTGTCTGGATATGGTTAATTTTTTAAGAATTTCTCTTATATATTTGAAAGATCACATTGGGATATTCAGTTAATACTTCTAAGAACAATGAAGAGTTAAAATAATGTGGTGGTAAAGTTGTCAAGGAACGCCCAACAAGAATGTTTTATACTTATCTTTGAGAACTTGACGTTTGAGATTATCGTTGAAGACTGAACGCTTGTCCTTCTTTGTCGACTGGTAAGTAAAAATGTTTTATACTTATTTTTGAGAACTTGAGTTCGAAATTTAGAGACAACATTGTTGAAAGGAAGAATCACAAATTCCGAACCATAAACTGGGATTATGCAACGATGGATTGAGCATTATTTTTAATTCGATTCCAGTTTCTGGACAAAATTTGCACATGGTAAAATTTGAAATTGATATCTTAAAAGTTTTCCGGTAATTTAAGTTTGGCAATCATATCATTAAATTGAACATATTCTTTATTTATTATTTTTAATTATATATTAATTGTTAATTTCTTTAGTTTATTTTTTTATAATTATTTCAAAAATCATACTAAATTAATTGTCTTGTCCGTTATTTTTTCACTTAGCGAGACAATTGTTTTTCTTCATGAAAATATCTTTTCTAGATTTCTTATATTTTAAATTGGTCGAATTATTAGAATATATACTTAGACTTAGAGATTTATGAGCGTTGCGATTTGAGAGAGTTCATTCGACTTGAATTTGGAACTTATTTAACTCGGCTTGAGCTTTACCCAAAATCGACATAGCTCGATTTGAATTTGATCCAAAATCAATATGGCCCAATCTAAATTTGACTCGATATTCGAAATGACTCGATTCAGAATTTATTTGAACATGAGTTAATATGATAATTAATCAATTTAGACCTGAACTGTTTTGACTCGACCCGAATAAATTAAAATCAACTAGGTGTTGACCAGAATTCAAGTCGAGTCGAACTATTGACTTAACTCGAATTTGATTTGACCACTCGATCGGACCTAAAACCATCCAAATATCCGATTTTATATCCCTAGTCACTTTAAAGTTTATATTCAAATCAAATCCAAGTTGAAGTTAATGGATGAAATATTCGGATACGGGTTACCATCGAAAGTGGCCCTTAAACCTTTCCCAAATTCCCAGAGCGAAACCAGAAAGTGAGAAGCCTAAGGGAGTGAGATCGTAGGCAGCAGGCATGGGAGTGAGCTTGGAAGGACAGAAGGTGATAATGGTACCATACATGGAAGCACATGTCCCAAAGTACCACCTTTGGATGCAGGACCCTGCTCTCCTTCAAGCCACCGGATCAGACCCCCTCTCCCTCCAGCAGGAGTACGATATGCAGCTCTCTTGGAACCAAGACCCTCTCAGTTGTTCTCTCTCCTTTTTGTGCCAATTTCTCAATTGGTTTTTGTATTTCATCTTGCGTTTGTAATTAAAGTTTCAATCTTGCTTTTCAACAGAGAAAACTTTCATTGTTTTGGATAAGGAGATGGTCGAGGGAAAGTTTGTTCATGGACATCCCCATGTGGAAGGTCAGCTAATTTGCACCCTTTCCTCCCCCCCCCCCCTTTTTCTTTTACTTGATTGCACAGAATTTGTCCTTTGTTCAAATTTTAAACCTCATCCTTGATTACCCTTTGATTTCTTTAGTGTAATTCTTATGATTTGTTATAAATCATCAAGGACTGATGTAGACTTATTGGTAAATGATGATCCAGCCATGGTTGGGGATGTGAATATCTACATGAATGACATAGATGACCCTCATTTGGCAGAGATTGAAATTATGATAGCTGAACCAAAAAGGTTCTTGCTTTCCACTTCTTTACAATGCACAAAATCTAATTCTTTGCCTATCTTTTCTTCATACTTTTGCACCCATTTAGAGTCATCAACATTGAATTCCTTGCACTTCATTTCTTTTCATTTTTAAGTACCAGCAGCTTTTGGTTGCTTTCTTCTTCTTTTTATTGTTTACATTCTGATTAATTGTTACTGTAATTACCTTATATCTGTTTCTTCTTATGGATGGCCTTTCACTTTTTTTTTTTAACTTCGTGTGTGCAGCAATTGTTTCCCTTTATGTTTTTGGTAGAATCCAGCAATCATTTTTGTGTGTTTTTATTGTGTGCTTGGAGACTTGATTGATTGGATAATGCTACTCATGAGAGATTGAGAGGAGAAAAAAATAATGAGAGGATTAATTCCAACAAGTTGGCAGGTTTAACATTTCTAAATGTTTACATGTATTGCAGATATAAAAGTTACTAGCAACTTAGATTTTCATTTCTTGCTGTTATGCTTCATTCATATAAATATTTGACCAATCTTGATTGTTTTGATATAGTCTCCAAAAGTGGACATTGTCGTTCTGGTATTTGTCAAGTCCCCTACCTTAGCAGCATATAGAAAATATATATAACTAATGGAAGGAGTTTTATGATGGTTGATTAAAAGCTGAAAATATTTCAGGGAAAAATTAACAGAGAAATGCATGTCTAAATGGAGCAATGCTTGAAATGATAGTGTTATTCTGGTCATGTTTTTGCGGATAACTTTCTGTTCCTTATGACCTTATTTGATGTGATAAAAATTGTCTAGGAAACAACAGAAAGTATCAAACTGTAAAGTTGATATAAATGCTTTTTTAATTCCCTTTTAATCTTTTCTCATATTTTTCATGCTAGAATAGCCGTGGTAAGGGCGTTGGGAAAGAGTCTGTGTTGATGATGATGGCCTATGCAGTTCAGAACTTTGGAATCCGTGTCTTCCGTGCTAAAATTGGAGCATCCAATGGGTCATCTCGTAGTTTGTTTCAGAAATTGGTCTTTCTCTTGTTCACCCTCTCTCCTTACGCACATTCATTCACATTCTTAAAAGGCTTATTTTGTTGTTTCTTCATTTCGTCACATTCATGCAAGTCATTCATTTGAAATTTGAAGGATCAATGTCCTGGCTATTGCATGGCGATTAAGAGAGTCGTATGCTATGCGGTATTTGTATTGGTTCTTATTCTCTTGTGCTTGTTCTTGACATGCCATTATGGTTGTTGTAGGGATTTGAGGAGGCTTCTTATAGCGAAATCTTCAAGGAGGTGAGATATTTCCTATCCCTTGGTTTATTATGACATAGTAGTTGCTGAGCCTTCTTGATTGTTTCCCCCATCGATCTCTTCATACACAAACTGTTTTAGGAACTAAAAAGTAGTATACGGCTTTAAATAAGGATGTCATTTTTTCGAGCTTACTAAGAATGTCTTTACTAACTGACAGAACAAATGCCGAAAAAGTTATGTTTCTTGACCAACCAATGTTGTGGAGAGCCTATCTGATTGTAAACATGTTAGTAAGGGGTGGTCTCTGTGTTCCCTGTTTAACTTTTTCTATCTTCTTACTTTTGCCCTTGCATGACCGAGGACAGGTAACATTGGAGTTGCCGGTGACGGAGCAGAAGCAAGAGGAATTTTTGCAGTTGTTTGGCAGTGTCGTTACGCATACATAGCCTATGTAAGGTCATAATTTAATTTCCCCTGAAGTTATTTACCGTGATTGTACGTGTATCTGTGAGCCGAAGAATCTAGAATTGCAGATGAATTCCGAGTTTTCGGAAATGACCATGTAAAAGAGTTGGATGTTTATGATGATCAACAACAATGGCAGAAACTTACATTTGCAATAATGGAAAACAATGATGAATGGTTATAACTGTTGGAAAGCCTGAATTTTTTTTAGTAAATTTTTAGCATAAATTCTCATTATTCTCAAAGATCGGTTCTAGACATGAATTTTAATAATTAAGTTTGTTCGGCTTGACACTATTTGAATTATTATTTATTAAATAAAAATGATTTATATTTAAGTATAGTTATAAAATACTACATGTTATTATATAAAGTTGTTTTTAAATATTTTAAACAGTAATATGTATTTTTCATGGTAGTCCAGAAAACATGAGAAAAAATTGGTGATATATGTGTTATTCTTTAATACATGAAAAATATTGTATGTGTTTACCGTTTGGAAAAAAACTTTAATATACGGACTGTGTAAACTTTAGTTTATACGGCATTTTTAATTTTAGAGGTTAAGATTGTAGTTTAGAGTTTAAATGTTAGGGATTTAGAGTTTAGGGTTTAAATTTAAGGTTAGTGTTTAAAATTTAGAGGTTAGGGTTGAAGGTATTAAGGTTAAGAATTTAAGATTTATATTTTGTAAGGTAAAAATATAAATCTGTATAAAAACGCAACGCGTCATATCACATTTGTTTGTCAAACCAGAAGAGAAAAACTGCATACGAACATTTTGAAACATGTACATTAGTTTACGTGGAATTTAATTGATGACGACAACAACCATATTATTGAAGTTAGTTTTGTTAATTAAAGGAAAATTCAGAACCACATAAAAAGGCAAGCTATATAACCATGGTTGAATTATATGAAGAAATGTAGCCAGAATCTAAGTTCTAACCGTAAATTCATATGATATATTAGAGGTCGTCAAGAATGGAAGGTGGAGTTGGTCAAAAAAGAAAACAAAACCACAGTTTGTATTTTGGTTTGGAATTTGTCATAAACGAAGAGGCTTTGTTTAGGCATTGAAATTTCAATGACATTTACAGTCATCTTTGGTCTACAAAGTCTGCAACTTGCGAAGCATGGCTGCCTGATTGAAGAGAAAATTATTTAGAGTTTGGCCCTGTCTATTCTGTTTGGAATCTTTATGGGGCTCCCGTTCTTCATTATGCATAGATTGTATGGGAAAGACAACGTTTTATGTTTTTAAAAATTTATCTAACGATGATCGGAAGTTGAATGATAAAAGTTTTATGTATCAACCCGATTCAAGAACCAAGAAATAGTAGTTGAGAGCGACTGGACATAACGTGGAAACTACATAATCAAGTATAAAAAGCTTGTGGAAATTTAAGCCATCTTAAGGCGTGTGGGGAGGAGTTTTTCCTTGGCCCGATTAATGGGGCACTGTCCCTTAGTTTCAAATTTCAACCAAAGAGGAGCTGAAGTCTGATAGACTGGTAGCAAATTATGTGCACGGCGAGATGGTGTTTTATAATAATATAAAAGCTTTTTGCATATTATGGAAGCGTTGGCTCATGCTTCCCTAAGCCAGCGCCCAGCAGTATATGACAATAACGAAACATAGACTTTACAACAATTCGGCTAACTAAATTTTGTGATTCAATCAACTCTAAATTAATTGGGTCAGCTTGAATTTAGAACAAGCATCAAACAGG
Organism: Hibiscus mutabilis; assembly: GCA_019671005.1. Lineage (NCBI taxonomy): Eukaryota > Viridiplantae > Streptophyta > Magnoliopsida > Malvales > Malvaceae > Hibiscus > Hibiscus mutabilis. The sequence goes on along the minus strand of JAGYYJ010002081.1, from coordinate 6,536 downwards.
ATGGATCAAGTGTGCTGAGGTCTCACGAGATAAAGTGCACAAAAATGTCACATCTAAGAGTTTGGAGTAAACAACACAATATAAATAATTACATGAAAATATATTTACCATATTGAAATTTTAATTATGTAGATATATTTAGTTGACAAAATATAATTATATTTTAAACTATTATATTAAAAAAACACGAATATCTTTATAGTAAAATAGTATTACCTTTTTGTTCGTCGGAGCTTCTTAAAGAGCCTCTCCACTATGTCTTGTAAGAGACTTATAACATAATGCTAAAGTAATACATGTATGCGTAAAACTTAACAAACTATTATTTATTTAATTTTATTCTTTTTAGCCGTTTAAACTCTACCTTATATCTCAAGTGAGTTAGGATTTAAGCTTCCTAACTTGGATCACATTGTTCATCAGGTCTATCTTATTTTTTTCAATCAAATGATAACAATTAAATTATTTCTAATTAAAATTAAGAACAAATTGAAACATTTTACAAATATTACAAGTATAGTTTATTAATTTTTTTGAATTAAAATTAAATTGATTGATTGTGTAAATATAAAAAATTAATTATACAGTTATGCATGTGTTTAATTGCCATATTAGTATTTCAGTTAATTTTTAATGATAAATAGTTTGATTGTTATCATTTAGTTAAGTGATATTATTAATAAAATAGAATCACCGCTGTAATTAAATGACTATATAAATAGACAAATAGTTTACGCTAAAATTTATGATAATACGTCATAAGTTGATAGGCTGATGTTGTATGAAAAAATATGGCTTAATCGTTGTATAAATGTTCAAATTATATATTTTTTCTAATTAGGTGTTTAAATTATTTTTTGCTCAAAAATATGTTTATCGTTTTATTTTATAACGTTTCTATTTTTTTTTCGTGACTGAAGTTAAAACTTTTTTGTTATTCATTAAAAACATGGCACATAGCTGTAGCGACAGTTTTTGAAAACCCTTTAGAAAAATTATAGGTTCAGCGTTACGGGCTATCCCAAAAATTCTTTCTTTGTAATCTTGGTTTAAGGGGATTTCTTTTGAAAGTTCTTTTTTTTTGTAAATTTGAAGTCGCCACCGGCCACTTGGATAAGGTAGGTCGGACACCACAAAACCAGAGATTTATTTTGAAAGGGCTCGTGAGTTGGTTACGTGTGGGGAAGGATTAGCACCCCCATCACGCCCGGAAATCGGTACCAAAATATTTGTTGCTTTTAATCGAAGGAAATGTCGGAATTTGAAAGGGATTTAATTCTGCGACCTTAATTGAAAATTAACCTTACTTGAACGGGCTTTATCAAATTGGTGGGTTCAAATTAATTGGACATTTAATTAATAAGGTTGACGATACACCAGACCATAGACTAAATCGACATCGAATAAGACCGATTGTCATGTTAGTTTAGGGTTCGGATCTCGTACGTCACCTTTATGCATGATGCAACCAATTAAGAAATGATGAAATGATCTTGTCGAGTTTTAATTCTACCTTGAGTCGGTAAGGATTAATTCAAATATTTGATCAACATCCTTTAAGCTCGGACTATTATGACACAAATATCAGAATTAATGAATACCCTCTTTAAATTAATTAACATGCAAAATTAATGGGTCATATAAATGACAATTAAAGGATGGCAAACAAGGGGCTTCAAAGATAAACTCACAAGGCCCACCCGAAGATCTAACCTATGAAGGCCCAAATTATGAAAAGCCCAAATGATCATCTAATTATTTATTAGGTGATTCTAGTATTTAATCCTAGGTTAATTAGCCCTAAAAACCTAAAACCCTAACAAATTATGATTTTTAATTTAATGTTAATCCAACTCTGAAGTTCATTTATTTCTAAAAGTCATTAAGAAATGCTCGATTAATTTAATGAATTTAACATTTACCCAAATGAGCCAAGAGCAAATTTAAATTCGCTAAATTAATTCGAACCCTAATCTAGCTAAGGCTTTGAAGACTCTAAACCTAGAATTAACTTAATTAATTCAGGAATCGTGCCCCCATGAGGCGAGCACACGATCATATTAACCAAATTAGTTTGCCTAACCCGATCTAAAAGCCTTAATTAATCTAAAACCCACCTAAGCTAAGCCCAAACTAATTAATCTAAACAAACTAAGCCCAAAAACTAACTAGGCCCAAATTATACAAATACACATATAGATCAAATAATATAAATTATAATTTGTTATTATACTTCATAAAACCATATTTAATACTAAAAAAAGGCATATTATATATTTTAGAAAACTATAACTTTGTAAAACTATATGATACATACCCTTATAAAAACATGTACTATATACATTTTATAAAATTATATATTATAACTTTATAAGTATATATTATATTTAAAAAATATTATATACAATACTATGTATCATGAGAAAAAACATATATCATATGTTTTACAAACAACTTTATGTACATATTAAAAAGAGTATTATATATACATATGTCATGTATTATATGGATATATGTTATGCAAATCGTGTATTATATATATTACAAAAAGACATATATTATACATATAATGTAGCCACAAATTATATATATATACCCATCAAACCACAAATTAAATTTAAGAGTATACAAAAAAAATATGTTAAATAATACACATATACTATAGCAACTAGAAAAAAAACTCATGCATTAAAATTGGGCTAAATCTAAAGAGGAAAGAAACAAGATACTCACAACCCACTGATCTGGGTCAAAGCCGGGTCTATTGATTGGCTGAATTGGACCCTTTTCTGTTGGACTGGGTCAGCATGGGATCCGGGTTCGGTGCGTCCAACCCGTACGGGGCTGATGATAAGGTTTCCCCTTTTGTTTTATTTGCTTCTTCTTCTTTGAAGAAGAGAGCTTTACTCTCCAATGGAACCCTAGCCAGCCGCCAAAGCTTAAATCAGCCGCTCGTCTCTGCTCCGATGGTCATTCCGACCGACCAACCAACCAACACCACCACGACAAAGCAATTGCCTCCCTCTTTCCTTCTATCGATTTAGATATCGCCTAAAACGGCCGCATGCGCTGTAAATCGGGACCGAACCCGATAGGTTTTGGAAGCACGATCTGTCTCCGTCCGTCGTTGGATCGTGGCGGACCTGAGATATATGGTTCCCCACGTCAAGAGGAGCTAGCCCACCGTTGGGATTGCCGAAATGAAGCTCCGGTAGTCGAAAAAAGCCGAAAGCCGAGGCGGGTGACCATCAAAATGTTCCGAGTTCTTCGCCGCCGATCTACTCACTCCGCCATTGGATCATCGTGATTTCAGGATATATTGTTCCCCTGGCCTGGAGAAGCTTACCCACCGTTGGATTCGCCGATTAATTCTCCGGCCGCCGGAAACTGTTGAAGACTGAAGGTAAAGCTTCCTTTTTGATTCGAACCCAAAAAATAGAACAACCGAAGAACCTAGAAGTATACTCTTTTTATGTTGATAAAAACCCTCTTTTTGTTTTGCTTTGTTGATTCGGAAAAAATGAAAAATTAGAGAATAGGAAATCTGAAAATGCTGCCTTTTCTATTGATGCTTGAAAATCCCCTATTACATTGTTAAAGTTTCGGCTCTTATCTAGAATTACATTGAAATTTTGTATATAAAAAGAAAAGAAAACTTCTAATTGGCTATCCTTTTTGCTGAAATGTCTCTGAAACCCCTCCTTGTTTTTGTCTGTATTCATGCCCAAATCTGCCATTGTCTGATATTTTTTGTTGCTGTTGTTTGTTTGTGTATATTGTACGGAGGTGAGGGGGGGGGGGGAAGAGGGGACCAACAAAGTTGTTATGGCATGTGGGAGCAGGAGAGATGCGCATGTGAGGGAGTCCAAAGGTTCGATCCGATGTGGCTGCCACGTGTTTGCCGATGTGTCCGTCTGCTGATGTGATGCAGAGTGAGTGGCCTCCATGGTGGCAAGGAAGGCCACAAATATGGGCTGGTTGGACTGCTGCAAGAGAAATAGAGGCATTAGAATTTACTATTTAGGGCCTCGTTGGGCCAAAACATAAGTAGCAATTTTGATTTTTAAGGATTTGTAAGTTAAGGACTGGACTTGAGTTGTTATTTTAACTAATATTGACATTGAGCTTTTATTTATATATTTATTAATATTTTTGATTTTTCAGTTAGGTTATAATAATAATAATAATAACCATAATAGCAATATTAATAACAAACATAATAATAATGACAATGACAATGAGATAATAAGATAAAATGATAAGGGATATTAATATAATATACTAATATTTTGGATTTTTCACATATTATATCATGATAATAAATAGCAACATATATATGTACATATATAATACTTACCAAAATCCTAATAAATAGGATAATATGATAACATAGCAACATAATACTATTATTGTTTTTAGTTTTTGGGTTTTAATGAAGACAAATAGAATAGACAAAGCTTGTTATTATAAAAACAAAAGAGAAAATAAAAATTGGTCTACTTCGGACAAAATTAGTGATTACAATAGTCTATTTTTGTTGTTTTTTTTATTTTTTATCTTTAATTTTGTAAAAAACCTAAACTCCCAAATTTCTCTCCTCTGCTGTCGATTCAACTACTATCAACTACCCCTTTCGTCGTTCACCCTCTACAATCGGTAACCCCAATCTTATGTCGTCAAAAATTGACGAGCGGTTAAACGAACCATAAACGTCAAATATAAAATTTTTAATCGAACGACAGATAGACAGATAATGAATTGGGCTTGCGACGAGAGGAGAAGACCTATTTCGGTGGTGACGACGTTCAATGGTGATAAATTTAGGGGTTGTTTTGAAAAACATTAAAATTTTGAGATTCTTCTTTTAAAAAATAATGATTTTTTATTTATTTTTTACAATTAAATAAAGATAAGAAATAAATTGTGTCTCATTTTAGTTGAATGACAATTTTTTTAACGATCATTGACTGAACATTTTTAAAAGAATCTTTGAAAAAAACTTTAGATATTTATTTAGATAAAAATAATCATAAATATTATTAAATTAATGAATTTTTACGTAATGTAAATATATCTTAAACGGAAAAAGAAGATTTGAAAAGCGATAATCGGAATTCCAAAATTACTGGCCCGTTGACGACGCTGCCTAAAAACGACAGCAGCCGCAGTTAAAAACGACACAATTAAGATGCCGAACCGACACGGCATCTTGATTCAAACTAAAACTACAACAAAATCTAACTTGTGCCCTTCCATTCAACCTTTACTATCAATTCCATCTTTGACTAAGCTTAAGAATTACATTTAATTATTTGGTTTGTATATTTGTGGAAATAATATAGGAGTAATTATAAACTTATTATTTGTGTGTTCGGTGTATTATTAAATAAATAAATGGTGTGGGATTTAGCCGGCGACATTGACCCCCATCCCCAAGTTAATGGCAACACAAACTTGCCTGGGTTGGTGTTTTACTGAAACATGAAGCTGTTTCCTGGTTTATTGGTAGGCTTACAACCGTACAGCGGCCATTTCCGAGTATATATTAACTAGCACCCGGTCCAAATGTGAACATAAGTGAAATGCATAACTTTCTCCCCTGTTTCTTCAAAGCCTTTTACTTATACTATATAATTATATACATATGCATAAAGAATTAGTCAAGAAATACAAGCTCTTTTCAGAGACTTTACTTCCCTACATCGCATCATCCCCACTTCCTCGATCTTTCCCTCCCGGAGTTTATTCGAAACGTATTTCTATATAAATCTGTGTTGTTTGGGTTCTCAATTGCCTAGGGAAACAAAGAACTCATAATTTCTGAGATTGAGTTGAGTTTCAAGTTTCAACATGGACACAACCTGGAAACTTGTCATGTTATCATGCCTCCTGCTTTCTTTCTTTGCTTCATCTTCTGCCCAAACCTGTCGTGGCCAAAGGTTTTTCGACAACAGGCAATACGCCAGCTGCGCCGACCTTCCGGCCTTGAACTGTTATCTACACTGGACATATGATCAAGCCGCGGGCACCCTCAATGTCGCCTTTAGACACACCGGAACCACGGACTCTAGGTGGTCGGCATGGGGACTGAATCCAAGTGGTCCAAGAATGCGGGGTACCCAGGCTTTGGTGGCCTTTGTCAACTCCAGTGGCGTTGCTCATGCTTTCACGACATCCATCGACACCATGAACCCTTCCATGCAATCAAGTCCTTTAAGATTTGAGGTTCCCAGCCTCTCGGCCAGGTTTGATAACAATGAGATGACGATATTTGCAGTGATGAGGATCTCCGACAGCTGGTTATCGACCAGCCAGGTTTGGCAAGAAGGTCCGGTGAGTAACGGGCAACTAGAGGTCCATCCCTTTTCAGGAGGCAACGTTCGGTCCGTTGGAAGTGTTAATTTCCTCACCGGACAATCGGGAGGGAGCTCATCTGGCGGTTCAAGAGCTCGAAGAAGAAACGTAAGTGACTCGTATATATCTTGGCTTCTTTTCTTCACTGTATGGGTCATTAGGTGATGTTATAAACGGACTCA
>JAGYYJ010001194.1:0-116733 GCA_019671005.1 Hibiscus mutabilis | reverse complement strand
ATATTGGCGTAAGGCGCTGCCTCTACCCATTTAGTGAAGTAGTCTATGGCGACCAAAATGGTGCATGAATCTTGTCAGCGTAAATTTGGCATTTGTGGCATTTTCTGGCGTAATCGATGCAATCTCCCTCCATGGTCAACCAGAAATAACCGTATCTCATAATTTTTCGGCTATAGACAGCCCGTTGGCGTGCGTTCCACAGATCCCGTCATCATGTACTTCAGCTAAGATTTCCTTCGCCTCCCGGGCATCCACACATCTCAGCAATGTTTGATCATGACTTCTCCTATATAGGATTTCCCCATCTAGGACATATTTTGTTGCCATTTTTCTGAGCGCTTTTCTGTCATTGTCGTTTGCCCTTACGGATACTTTGAAGCTTGACATATTGCAAGATATCATAGTACCATGGATTCCGTCAATCTCTTCCTGTACATTACAACAATGAGCAGGCTTTTCAAACGTCTGCATCTCAATGGGCTTCATTTCTGCCCGGTGTTTGTTTTAAACATGGATGCCAAGGTTGCCAATGCATCGCCATCGATTTTCTTCTCGGGGCGGGTAATTGAAGCCGACCTTTTCAAACTCTTTGACGAGCTCTTGGATCAATTCGTGATATTTGACCAACTTGGGTCTCGGTTTCCCACTCCCCGCGCAAATGGTAAATGACTAAGGACGAATCTCCGAACACTCGAAGTTCCTTAACCTTTCTCTCGATGGCTGAGTTCAGTCCCATGATGCAAGCTTCGTATTCAGCTATATTGTTTGTGCGAGAAAGAATTCCAATCTGCTGGTGAAAGGATAATAGACGTCCTCGGTGAAATTAGCACTGCCCTATCCCATGTCCGGGCGTTGGAGGCTCCATCGTAAGTAAAGTTTCCATGACTTATCATCTGAAATCTCTTCTTCGGTTGTAATGCACATCAAGTCTTCGTCTGGGAAACTAAAGTTCAATGTCTCATAGTCATCCGAAACACGACTAGCTAGGAAATCTGCTTTCGGCACTCCCTTTACGGCTTTTGATTAACATATACGATGTCGAATTCGGATAAGAGCATCCGCCATCGGGCCATCCTTCCCGTTAGCGCTTTGGCGCTTCCATTAAGAACTTTAATGGGTCTAGCTTGGATATCAACCGGGTAGTATGGTACAGCATGTCTTGTCTGCGAGCCGTTTGGTAGCCCAAACTAGAGCACAACACAGCTTCTGCACTGGCGGGTACCGTGTTTCGCAATCATTGAATTTCTTGCTTAGGTAATAGATGGCTTGCTCCTTTTTTCTTGACTCATCGTGTTGCCCCAGTACGCATCCCATTGAATTCTCGAAGACTGTTAAGTAGAGAATTAGTGGTCGACCAGGTACTGGTGCGACTAAAATTGGAGCATTTGTCAGGTACTTTTTGATCTTTTCTAGGGCTTTTTGACATTCTTCATCCCACACGCCAGGATTATTTTTTCTAAGAAGTCTGAAGACCGGGTCGCATTGGTTTGTTAATTGGGAAATGAAACGAGAGATATAATTCAGCCTCCCGAAATCTGCGGACTTCCTTGCGTGCGGGGTGGTGAAAGGTCTGGATGGCTTTCACTTTATCCGGATCAATCTCAATCCCTCTTACGCTTTTACGAACCCTAAGAGTTTTCCGGAAATGTGGCGAAGGTACACTTGGCGGGATTGAGCCTCAGTTGGTACTTCCGTAGTCTTTGGAATAGTTTTCTCAAGTTCTGTAGGTGCTCTTCCTCTGTTCGAGACATGGCAATCATATCATCCACGTATACTTCTATTTCTTTGTGCATCATGTCATGGAAAAGAGTCACCATTGCTCTTTGGTATGTTGCCCCTGCGTTCTTTAGTCCAAACGGCATCACTTGATAACAAAAAGTACCCCACATGGTTACGAATGTGGTTTTCTCCATGTCGTTAGGATCCATCTTTATCTGGTTGTACCCTGAGAAGCCGTCCATGAAGGAAAACCATGAATGTCCTGCGGTGTTGTCAACCAGCGTGTCAATATGTGGCAAAGGGAAGTTGTCTTTAGGGCTAGCTCGATTGATCTACATCTGAACTTTCCCGTCTTTCTTTGGTACTGGTACAATGTTTGCAACCCATTCGTGGTATTTGGCTACCTCCAAGAATCCAGCCTCAAATTGCTTTTTCACCTCTTCTCGGATCTTTAACAACATATCTGGTCTCATTCTCCGAAGTTTTTGCTGTACTGGTTTGCACTCCGATTTTGTTGGCAATTTGTGCACCACTATGTCGGTATTCAATCTGGCATATCTTGATAAGTCCAGGCGAAGACATCCTTGAATTCTGAAGTAGGGCTATCGGTTCATGCTTGGTTTTTGAGGAAATCGTCGTTCCTATTTTTATTTCTTTTCTCGCTTCTTGATCCCCAAGTTGACAATTTCTGTTTCTTCTTCGTGGGGCATAATCTGCCTTTCTTCGTCATCCACCATTCTCTTTAACTCTTCCGGTACCTCAATTTCTATTTCATCATATCCTTCCTCAATTTCCTCTGAGACCTCAGGGCATTCGAAATTTACTCCAGGATTAGATCCGGTATCATTTATATCGTCAATCATGAGCGACCTGCATTAAATGAGAATGAATTGTATTGGGAAAGAGACGGCTTTACATGAAGTGAATGAATATGAAGAATGCATGAATGGAATAAATGAGACTTTGGTCATTTTTAAGAAAGTGGGGATATTTTCATTTCAATCAAAAAGTTAACATAGGTGCCCCATACAAGAGATCCCCATTGTCTATGGGCAAAAACAAAAGGTTGATTCGGAGCATTACTCGATCTATTCCTAAAAACTACGGGTAGATCAATGCAGCTCCAGGTTATCGAGTGTTTCCCGGGATGGCAAGGCGGATGTTGGTCAACATTTTGCTGCCTCGGTCCTTTTCAGCTATCATGTTGATGTACATCCCCTCAAATGATTTCTTGAGTATTTCCTCTGGTTAAGTTCATCATTTTTCTTCATTGCCTCTCCAATATCTTGACTTTGGTGGTAGAACCCTCCGGAGACAAAAGTGGCTTTCAAACTAGGAAATGACATCCACCTCCACAGAATGCCTTCTCCTTTAGATCTGGCTTTTCTTTGCTCCTCCTTCCTCTTATATTCCTCTTTCTTCTGTTGGATACTTGGTTGGTAACCCAGCCCGAAACGATCCTTCTTGTTTGTCATATTCTTGGGTCTCAGGTTTCCTTGTAATTTCTTCCCACCCTTTTCCTATTTTGGCTCCTCGGCCCGAGTTTACTGCGGACGGTCATCTTGGTACAATTAGATAACCTGGGGTAGGGGATCCGGCTTCCCTCTGAAACGAATGTGGCATTCACTAGTTCCAATGCTCGGAACGAGCATTCCGCAGTATCTTCATCATTTTGAATGTAGGGGGTGTCTGATGTCACGGAAGCAACAAATTCATGCTCTGCCTCTACTGTGACCAATTTGCCTTCAACTACAAATTTTAATTTTTGATGCAATGATGATGGGACAACTCCTGCGGAGTGGATCCACGGTCTTCCCAACAAGCAACTGTAAGATGGTTTTATGTCCATCACCACAAAATCGATCACATATTCAGTTGGTCCGATCAATAGGGGTACCTCAATTTTCCCCATTGTTCCTTTTTGCGTACCATCAAAGGCTCTTACCGAGTTGTGGCAAGGCTTTAGGTGCGAACCATCTATTGGCAATTTTTGCAGGGTTACCATAGGCAAGACATTCAATGCTGACCCGTTGTCGATCGATATGCACAGTAATACATACCCTTTGCGGTGGGTAGTGATGTTAAGGGCTTTGGCTGATCCCATTCCTCCCTCCGGATCTCATCATCACCGAACGTGATATGATTATAGCGATAATATGCCCCACTATCTTGTCCAGTTTGATACGAAAATGTCACGGGGCACAAAAAAGTTTGATTCAGCACTTTTAATAGCGTCTCCGATGCTTCTCTCGAACTCAAGAGTAATTCCAAAGACGTGATCCTGGCGGTTGCTTTCGTAGTTGTTCCACTACGCTGTACTCGCTATGTCTCAAGAACTTTAGAAATTCTTTGGCCTGGGCCTCAGTTACCGGTTCATTTATCTTTTGGGGAGGTTCTTCTCCAAATATTTGCGTAGGGCTAACTGCTGTACTCTTCCCCCTATCTTTTTCAGCTGCTTTCAAAGCCTCGGAGGAATAACATCGGCCGCTCCTTGTGAAATGGCCTGCCTCACCAACGTTCACATCGTTCTGGCTTTGTTGGTCTTCTAGCGTAGGCTCTTTTACCTGATCGTGTTCTGGTTTTTCGGGCGTGGTCACATTTACAGCATAATTCCAGGGAATTTGTCGCATATCTTTGAATGGGAATGGAGATGGTGCTGAAATGATGATCTTGGGATTTATTTTGCTGGTTTCTCCTTGGGAGACACCTGCATTCCCTATCCTGAGAGAGATGATAAAAGGTCTATCCTTCCCGTATCTAGTTTTGGGGCTATCTGTCATGTGTACGTCTGATCCCTTCCCCATGGGGTCCTCAAAGAATTCAATTTGTTTTTCATTCATCAACTTCTGCACCAATTTCTTGAACTCATCACATTCTTGGATATCATGCCCTTCAGTCTGATGGAATTCGCAATACTTTCCACATTCCTTCTGCCTTACTATCATGCCTTTGTTGATCACACGAGCCATGCATAATTGTTGAAATACCCACCGTAAAGGAGACTTGATTTCTGACACGTCATCCTTTATCCTCCTGGTAAATCATTCTTCTATGACATTTACCCCTCTGCTCCCATGATTGGGCAGCGGGTTGTTGGCTACGTTCGGCTATTCAAACTTCAATATTCCGGAATCGATTAAGTTCTGTACAAGCTTTTTGAAGGCAAGACAGTTCTCAGTGGGATGTCCAGGGGTACCACCGTGATAGTCGCAATGAGCGCTTGGATTATACCAAGGCGGGAAGGGCAGATTGACAGGAGTAACGATGTATGGTCGGACCAGGTCTGCTTCATACAACTGGGAATAAAGGTCTGAGTACGAAACAGGTAGGGGAGTGAAAGTTCTCCTCTCTTTCTCTTTTCTGGTGACTCTCTCATCTCTTTGATTCGAATTTTGTGTTTTTCCCACAGGTGCTTGTGGCTGTGAGACTGTGAAGTTCTTCGGGGCGGTATAGGTGCTGGTGGTGTTCACTTCATTTCTCTTGTTGTACTTTCGAGACCCTTCCCCACCATCAATTCTGCCGCTCTTAATTGCCAGTTCGAGAGACTCCTCAGTCCTGATCAAGTCGGCAAAACACTGTGTTGTGTTATTAATGAGGCGATCAAAGAGTGCCCCTTTCAGAGTATTGACAAATAATGGCGTGATTTCATGCTCCGGGATAGGTGGCTGGATTTGGGCGGCCACTTCTCTCCACCTTTGGGCATATTGTCGCAGGCTTTCATTGGACTTCTGCCCCATATTTTCTAACATAATTCTGCTAGGGATCATGTTTGTTACATGTTTGTATTGCTCAGTGAATGCTTTAGACAGATCTTTCCATGTTTTAACATTAGCTTTGCTTAACTGAGTATACCAACGTAACGCCGCTCCAGTTAGACTATCCTGGAAGCAATGGATCAGTAGCTTTTCATCTTTATGGTAAGCCGCCATTTTTCTACAATACATCGTTATGTGTACAGAAGGACATGTGGTTCCATCATATTTATCGAACTCTGGTGTTTTGAATTTTGGCGGCAAGACAAGATCAGACACCAGACTTAGGTCACTAGTGTCGTTTCCTGATTCTTCATTTGATTGTAACGCTTTAAATTTTTCTTCCATGAGGCAAAATCTTTCTTCCCACTTTTTTTCTACCTCATTCCTGATCCTTTCGACCATGTTTAGGTCCGGCACTTCTTCTTCATAAAGTGCTTCAGTATCGAGGGGTTGAGTCTCCGTTGCCCCTACTTGAAAGCTAGAAGACATTCCTACAGGGTCAATATACACCTTCCTAGCCTGGTTTGGTGTAGTTGGTTGAACCTTGTAGTGAGCCGGGGTACCTTCTGGTTCTGGAACATTTTCTCCTTCTACTCGTTTTCCAAGACTTTTTGCTAGTAATGCAGTTATGTCAGATACTATAGATGTTTGTGACTGCGCAATCTGATCACTAAGGCTTCTCTGGGCCTCTTCAAGCCTTGTCTCGAGCTCTCTTTGCCCTCTTTCTAGACTGATTATTCTTTCTTCCATGAGCTTTCTTTGTAGCCGGGTAAAGTATAGGTGATGAATGATTGCGGGTTAACTACATACAATGCCACAATATTCATATTGTTAATATGGTTGCAAAAAATAAATGCATGTACAATGATGCGAATGTTATGATGCAAATGCAAGAATGCATGCGGACAAGGTATCGATTCATTTGGTAATCACCCTTTTGAATTACTTCCACAGGAATTAAAGGGTCTTGATTACAACAAAATTCGTGTTACAAAGTAAAGATCCCTAGTACAAAAGATCTAATTATAACACAGAGTCCTATAGATAGACTCTAGCTCTATCTCCTAACTTTCCAATTGCCTTGAGCAGCTTGAGGAACCTAGGAGCTTCTTCCATTCCCGGCTATAAAAGGTCGGAGTGTCTCAGCCTCGACAGCTAAATCATTTACATGTCCGGCGACTCATTTGTATGTCCACCATTAAGTTTGCGTAGTCTTGGTCTCTCTGTCTGTACCATTCGAGCAGCGTCGCGTAATCTCTTACGCCAATAGGTGTCCCCCTCCGGCTGCAGCTTCCTCGAACACATTAATTCTTTCCTTGTAATCCTCCACAATTGCTTCGAGGGACCCAATCCGTGCTTGTAACACACCCACCTCTCGTTCTCTTTCCTGCAGCTCAGCGAAGTTATTCCTGCGGCAGTACATTCGAAGTGAGTGTTCGACTTCCGCCACCTTTCCTTTTAATTCATCATTTTGACTTTGGCTTTGCTCCAACCTTTGAATAGTGTCATCGTACAGTTTATGCATCTCTAATAGTCTATTTCGACTACTCATGGATTTTCTTTTCCATACGGCGACACCTTCTCTCTCATGATGGACAACTTGTTTTCCCTTGCTGATTTCTTGTCTGAATCTTTCTTTCTCTTGATCAATGGCCTTCTTGGCGGACCGTTTTTCTTCCTCCATAGCCAAACGGCAGCTTTCAATCTCTTTCTCGATCGCTCTTTTGTTAATTTCTCGTTCTTCTTCCACCAAACGGATGCCATTCATTCTTTCTCTTTCCACAGCTATGAACTGACTCCGGCCGACCTTTTGTATTTTTGCTTGTAATAGAAGGGCATCTTTTTGATAAAGAGTATTTTTGTCGCTTAAATCTGCATTCAATTTCTTCAATTGCCTAATGATCCCGTCCCGCTCGTCAACTTCTAAGCTTGCTTTATAGAGTTCGCTCCCATGTTGGGTCTGTTGGATGTCCATTTTCTTTTTAACTTCCTCGAGTTCACTCCTTAAGATGTCGGCTTCAGACGGTACCACCCTTGTAAGCTCTTCGAGTGACACTGCTGGTCCTTGATCAGATTCAGGAATCACATTGTTAACCCTCAAATGTCTCCAAAGATCGTAATCTGGGGTAGTCATGTGCTCGGTATCTCCTTCCACCCTGATCCGATAACAATGATCCCATGCCCTCATGATGGTCTGAATTTTTCCTTTAAACTCTCCTTTGAAAAGAAATTCAGTTTGGCTTAATCCGGCGGTATTGGGAATGAACTGTCGTGATCCGAACTATCGAGACACTAAAAGCGGAGCACAAGCGATCCCTCCATGCAATCCTAACATCATCAGCCAGTTGAAGTCACCACAACTGTATAGAAAATAATTAACTTTACCGAGCCATGGGACCCTCCATGCTATGTCTTCATCTTGAATGTTCCTGAAGAAATTGGTCCACATTTTTGTTTTCAAATCCTCTCGCCATTCCTTTGCTAAGTATTCTCGTAAAGGCGAAAAACCTTGGAAGGATATCCCCGGCAGGACTCTTGTCGGCGTCTTCCACATGTGACTCTGAATCCATACTTGTAATAGCTGTGCGCAGCCTCGAAAACGTCCTTCTTCATGTTTCTGGCTAGCATTTAAGGAAATGAAAGTCTCGACCAAGATTGCTGGTACTGGGTTTGCTTTTCGTTTCACCCGCTCAAACAAATCCAGAATGGCTATGTCAATGTTCCCGAGTACTCTGGGAAAGATCACCAAGCCATATATTCCTAAAGCGAATATGTCCATTTTATTTGCCTCGTCTGGATGTGTCGATATGATGTCCCGAATACTTTCTCATGCAAAGACTGTATTATCTCCTCGGATTTGAAGGAGGCCACTAACCCAGTCGTCACTCATCCCCGCAAAGGTTTTGAGTTTCGCAGTGTAATTCTGATTCCTTGGAGGCTTCGCGTAGATCCAATCTTCCTGCATATTTTTCTGGTTAAGTAAAGCAGTGTATTCTTCTACCGTAGGCATCATGTCCTGCCCATTAAAGGTGAAGCAGCAAAAAGCCGGATTCCAGAACTGGACTATAGCTCGGAGTAGGGGCTGATTAATCCGAATATATAACAGCTGTGCGATGTCGCCATAACTATCGCAGAATAAGTCTTGTAATCTTCAGTCCCATCTTTCCCAAATGCTTTGAAGATCCCACAAGTCGTTCTGTTGGAGACTCACATAGGTGTATCCAGCTATTACGCATTCGTTAGGAAAACTATCCCCTTGGATTTTCTGGTTGACCTCTGACCAATGTCTGACTAACAAATTAAGCTCTTCTTTCCTAAGACACCTTTTTTCCATGGTGAAAGACTTTCTGATCAGGCAAACCACTTGATCCAGTACCTTTATGCGATGCAAATGCAATGATTGTATGAGAAAAAGAACAAAAAGCGAAAAGAAAACAAGTCGGTACCAGATAAAATTGATAAATATATAAAGAAAATGACAAAATTAAACAGAATAAACACACAAAACAACCCTATTTATCCCGTCTAAAACCTAAGGTTATCCGCATGGCTCTAAATGGGTAGGTTTCTATGTATTCTCTACATGCAGTCTTGGTTCTAGGAGGTACCCGAATTGTCCTTGCTGTCCTCTACTAAGAGTAGCAAGGCCCCCGATCATCACCCATTATAGGCTCCTTTCAACCGGGTTCAATTCAGGGGGACCTATTCGCTTATGCCCGTACGAAGGAACGATATCCTTACGAAAGCATAAGTTACTCGAGCCCCGAAGGTACTTGCTAGGCCCATACGGGAGAACGATATCTCCACGAAAGCATTAGCGTTTTCCCCCCACTTAAAAAAAGACGGGTTTATATGCCATATTTTAAATGCGTTAAAATAAACGCGCAATTATGACCGAATGTTAATTTAATAGTCACTTTAATCCGGAACTTCCAATGTTAGTAAAGCGGTAATTATTTTAAAAGCTTGACTCTCATTTTTTTTTCCGAAAAAACAAAAAATGTCCCCAGCGGAGTCGCCATCTGTAGCGATGTCTTTTTTCGCTAAAATAAAAACGTGGGTGTTTTCGAAAGGTGTTTGTGATTTTTTGATATAAAATATTTATTCCGTGGGGTTTTTAAAAAACTGCATTTTAAAAATGGAGTCGCCACCAGCCACTTAGGTAGGCCGGACACCATAAAACCAGAGATTCAAAAAGATTGGGTTCGGGAGTCGGTTACGGATGGGGAAGGATTAGCACCCCCACACCGCCCAAAACTGGTACTTTAATAATTACCGTTTTATTAATATTGGATTTTCCGGATTAGAGTGACGATTATTTTAAAATTCGGTCATAATTGCGAATATATTTTAAGGGTCCCGTTACCCGAGAATAAACGCCCAACCACTATCACTACGCTTGATACTGGTCCCGTTTACGCTCGGATAAAAGGACTCCGCATTAACAAGTTATATCTCGATATGCAATCTTAGTGGCAAAAACATAAAACATGGCAAAATATTTAAATATAATAAATATTGACATACCAGAATACTAATTTAACATAAATGATATTCTAGACTAAAACATATATATATACATATTATTCTAAATAATAGATAAAAACAACTATAATATGTCAAAATAACAAGGCAGGAATAAGTACATATAGACGAACGAATATTTCAAAAAGACATGCATATTGGTAATAAAACATATTTCAACATATACGGGTCCACATATCGTACAAAAAGGGTAAATACACTAACATGTAACCCTAAAAAAACAAGGAAACACACACATATAAAATACAAAATACGCCATGTACGAATCAACTAAAACATAACATGCTTAATATGAATAACCAGATAAAAACGCATGACCATTATAATCTTAATACACATATATGTAAACATAAAATACGATTCATATACGAGGGACATAAAACAAAATAAAATAATAGAATACATCAACATATACGATTATAATACGATCATTAGTATTTACAAAGAATACAGGACTGAAATGAAAGAAAAACAAAAGTCAGTGGCAGAAATTAAAGAGCAATAATATGTAATTTAGGAACGAAATTGCGAAACAAACAAAACCTAAAAGGACCATAATTGTAATTAGACCAAGGGGCAGACCCAAAGTGAAAAATTCAAAAACGCGGGATTGTTAAGGGCGTAATTTTACCATTCAGAAACTGATTCGGTGTAATTTAGGGACTAGATTGTAACCTTTTGAAAAATCAGGGGGACTGGAACTGTGATTATACCATGCGGCAAGACAAAAATGAAAATATTGAAAACGCGGTGGGATTAAGTGTGTAATTTACCCATTTAGCAAAATAATAATAACTATAAAAGCCCCCTTTAAGGCCGAAATCAAAATTTTGGCCATTTGTTTCATTTTCTAGTTTTTCACAAGAACCATGTTCTTCGTTTTCTCTCAACTGTTCTTCTAAAACCCAGAATCCGGCGGTCGGCCGCCGCTAACCGGCACCGGCGAGCCTCCAAAATACACCAAAACAACCCCCTTTTCGTCCTCAATACGAATCCTAGGTTGGATTCAGAGGATATACCTCTATTCGCCCTAGATCTAGGAAATACGAACCAAAAAAAATATTTTTTTAGACCAAAACAAAACTGCAAAGGGTCGTCTCCTCCCTTTAGTTCACCAGATCTGGCTTGTAGAAGCCGAAAGGCTTATCACTGAGGAAGGGAAGACCCACAAACGACGCCTAGTAAGACTATTCTCCTCTTTTATTTACATTTTTTTTTATATATGCATGTAAAGAAAACAAGTAAGAAAAAGAGACAAAAAATTTACCACTGGATCTCTTTTTGATTATCTTGGATGTTTACAACTTTGATTTTTTTTTGTATTACAAGATCTCCGTTCTCCTTTTTTACTACTCGTTTTTTTTTACCCCGTTACAAAAGCCCCGTTTCATATATATTATTCTCTGTTTGTTGCAAGTTGCATCTTCTTTTTCATATCTGAATCGACACTTTTTGCTTGTTGTCTTGGGCATATTCGAACACGGATCAATATCGGCGCGGTGGCGGTATGGACGATTCCGCGGCAGACGTTTTCGGCCGCGTTAGATCGATCGATCTAACGGTCGAGATGGCTTGAAGAACGATCGGCCTGGATGAAGCCTCGATTTGATGAGACGGCTTCAGATTTCGCCACGTGGAGCTCCGCAGTCGAGGAGTCAGAACGCATGGATCTTACGCGCGCATGAGATGTTAAAGCGACCGCGCGTGGCACTCGAACGGTCCATACGTGTGGAACACGCGCCTGGCAGATATTTTTGACTTCCTGGTTGCATCGTGGCCGTTGGATCAGATCTTGATCCAACGGCCCACGCTACTCCCCACACATTGTAATTAGATAAGATTCAGATTTGGGCCAACCGGGCCTTGTAATTGAATTTGTAATTGGAATGTAAATTTATTTGGGTTTAATATATTTAATTCTTTTCATTTTGTCAGCCCAATAATAATAATAATATAATTATAACAGCAATACATATACATACGAAAATGTATACTTATATTATACAATCATTAATTAATATAATATTCTAGTATACGTACGTATAATCATACATATAATTAACATAACATCTATATATATATTAATCAAATACGCTCATACTCTAGATACATACGCGACATACATACACCCCTAATACGTATACATAGCTTATACATGCACACACCACCTTATATTAGTAACATTCATATAATAAATATACATGCAATATTAATATATTTACAAGTGAAAATGAGTGATTACAAGTCCAATTCATGTGGTACCTAAAAAGACTAGAGTGACAGTGGTCCAAAATTCCGAAGGAGAGTTAGTTCCAATGCGTGTACAAAATGGATAGAGGGTCTGTATCGACTACAGGAAGTTGAACTCTCTCACTAGAAAAGATCATTTTCCCATTCCTTTTATAGATCAAATGATTGAGAAATTATCCGGTAAAACTCATTATTGTTGCCTTGATGGTTTTTCAGGTTTTTCCCAAATTCCAGTTGCGCCAGAAGACCAAGAGAAAACAACTTTTACTTAACCGTTCGATACATTTGCATATCGACGGATGCCCTTTGGCCTTTGTAATGCACCAGCCACTTTTCAGAGATGTATGCTGAGTATTTTTTCTGACTTTATGGAGAAGGGCATCGAAGTCTTCATGGATGACTTTACGGTATACGGTAGTTCTTTTAATGAGTGTCTTAGTAATTTAACTAATATGCTTAATAGATGCCTAGAATTTAATCTTGTTTTGAATTATGAAAAATGTCATTTTATGGTTGATAAGGGAATAATTTTGGGACATATTGTGTCATCTAATGGAATTGCCGTTGATAAGGCCAAGACCGATATTATACGCTCACTACCTTACCCCTCATCTGTGAGGGAGGTTCGTTCTTTTCTTGGCCATGCAGGTTTCTACCAAAGATTTATTAAAGATTTTTCAAAGTTGGTGCGACCGTTGTGTGGGCTGTTACAAAAAGATAAAGTCTTCGACTTTAATCTTAAGTGCAAAGAATCGTTCGATGTACTTAAAGAAAAGTTGACTACGACACCGATCGTCAAAGCACCAAATTGGGAAGATTTTGAGCTTATGTGTGACGCATCCGATACGAGCGTTGGAGCTGTTCTTGGACAAAGAATCAGCAAAGAACCACATGTTATCGCCTATGCTTCAAGGACTCTGGACTCGGCTCAGAGAAATTACTCCACAACAGAAAAAATTACTTTCTATTGTTTTTGCTTTAGAAAAATTTAGATCTTATTTGCTTGGAACTAAAATGATTGTTTCTTCTGACCATGCAGCTTTGAAGTACCTTATGAGCAAAAAGGAGGCGAAGCAAGGCTTATCCAATGGATCCTGCTTTTACAAGAATTTAATTTGGAAATTAAAGACAAGAAGGGAAGTGAGAATCTCGTAGCTGATCATTTAAGACTCATTCCTATTTCTACAGCCAACCCGCCAATTAACGATAAGTTCCCGGAAGAACATTTGATGTTGGCGCAGAAAGTGGTTCCATGGTTCGCAGGCATGGTAAATTACTTGGTCACAGGTAAATTACCCTTAGACTTGCCTAGATTTGGAATTAATTGACTAAAGCGAGAGTCCCGATATTATATTTGGGATGATCCTTATTTATGGAAGCACTGTTCGGATCAGGTAATTAGGCGATGCGTCGCTGAGGAAGAGGTAAATTCTATCCTAGACTTTTGCCATTCTTATTCATGTGGTGGTCACTTTGGACCAAAGCGAACTGCCCATAAAATTTTGGAATGTGGTTTCTTTTGGCCTACTATATTCCGTGACGCTTACTTATATTGTAAATCATGTGATAAGTGTCAACGTGTAGGGAATTTAAGCCAAAGGAATGAATTACCTCAAAATCTGATTCACGTCTGTGAGATTTTTGATGTGTGGGGAATCGATTACATGGGTCCATTTACTTCTTCATTTGGAAATTTTTATATCATTCTTGCAGTTGATTACGTTTCTAAATGGGTGGAAGCTAAGGCTACCCGAAATAATGATGCTAGAACCACTGTTAATTTTTTGAAAAATTCTATCTTTTCCAGGTTTGGCACACCACGAGCGATAATTAGCGATCGAGGAACCCGTTTCATCAACAAGGTAATTGACGTGCTCATGAAAAAGTTTGAAGTTACTCAAAGAATTGCCACTGCTTACCATCCGCAGACCAACGGGCAAGCGAAAGTGTCGAACCGCGAGATTAAAGCAATTCTTGAAAAGATTGTAAAACCAGATCATAAAGATTGGAGTCTCAAGTTGTCTGACGCGTTGTGGGCGTACCGGACGGCTTATAAAGGTCCTATTGGGATTTCGCCATAACGACTCATTTTCGGTAAGCCATGCCATTTGCCGGCTGAGTTGGAGAATCGAGCCTTTTGGGCAGTTAAGCAATGTAACATGGAGATGGAAGCAATTGGAGAAGCACGAAAGCTACACAATTAAGAATTAGAGGAAATCCGATGAAACGCTTATGACAGCGCTCAAATATTTAAAGAGAAGACGAAAGAATTCCATGATCGAAGAATATCCTTTAAATCATTTACAATTAACCAAAAGGTTTGGTTGTTTAATTCAAAACTAAAACTTTTTGCAGGCAAACTTCGATCTAAATGGCTCGGCCCATTTACGGTAACTCAGATTTTTCCTCATGGCACAGTGGAGATAGAAGACAATTCTGGAGCTCGATTTAAAGTAAACGGTCAGAGGTTGAAGCCGTATTATGAGAACACTCCAGTAGGATTAGATGAGGAGATCAAATTACAAGAACCTACGCTTTAAAAATTGGCTCGTCAAGCTAACGACGTTAAATAAGCGCTGGATGGGAGGCAACCCATTTTTAATTTATTCTGTTAATTTTTTTTCGTTACAATTTTTTTTCTTAATTTTTTTATTTCTTTCTATTTTATTTTCGCATTAAATCTTTTGTTGCTGATCGTATTTTGTGTCGACTATGTACAGGTTTTTCAAGTATGGAGCAAGTTAGCATCTCCCTTTTAATTGGTGCACTATAGCCGGCCCCTATCCAAATATAGAATAAAATTTTAAATTTCCATATCATAATCGGTCAAATTTTGACCCAATCTTGTTGCCTTGTGAGATTATGCGGGCCTCACTTGTGATAAGATATCACAATCCCTTCCAAATTCAATTCTTTGACGTTGCTCAAACCTATACTATTACCCTTCTTCTTCTTAAGTCGTTCCCTCAAACCAACTCACCCACGACAACCTTCACTTGCTTCAACAATGGTGCGCACAAGGGATCAAGCACGTCGGCTCCCCCAAACACTGGTACCCACAATGCTCAGCGGCCGTCATCGGATGGCACCACCGCAGTTCATGGCTGTGCCTAGCAATTCAGACTTGCAGCCCGTTCCTCCACCGCCTCTCCCACGTCGCAGCCGTAGGCAGTAATAACAGGCGGCCACCACTTCGCCGAATGACCAGGAACCATCCCCCGATCACTCAACTAGCCGGTCTACTCATTCGATGGGCAGCAATGCAGCTGTCGGGTCTTCACGCATTCGACCACCGCATAGCCAGCCAACACCGTCGTCCCTTTCATTCTACTCCATGCCTTCCGCCGCGTCTTCACAGTCGATGCCAGATGCCACCGATGCTGACCAACCACGGCAAGACAGATCCTCAAGGAGGCCATCACCGTCATTTCGTTCCATGCACGACGATGCTGCGTTTTCTCATCCTATGCATCTGTCTCCGCCGCATCAAGCACCTGAGGTAAATTCTGATTTTATCTCTGTTGCCCCTCTACTAATTTTCCATCCGATTTTTGGCTTTATAGACACCCTCGGAGCTAATCTCCACACGAACATTCCATCGATGAAACAACCAGACTTTGAACACGGATATCCTTCTGACCAGCCCGCCTCATTCCACTCGAATAATGAACGTTTGGATTCCCCACCATTCGCGGCAAGTTCAGGAAACAGTGCTATTCTGAACGACCACACCAATCAGGAAGAGCGTTTCGAACGCTATCGACGTGGGCGCAAATATTTGATTCCAACCGAAGAGGTTTTACATGGCTACTTGGAGTTTGTTGGCAATGACTTTGAAAGATTTAATCAAATTCGCCACCGCCACTTTCAAGTTTGTAAGTATATTCCTCCCCAAACTCTATAAAGTTTGCACTTGCGCGAGTCTGTCATGCAGTTTTTTGATGCGATTGGATGGACAAGTTATCCAGAAATTAGATGTAGCACGTATTATGAACTGGTTTTTGAGTTTTATGCCACGTTTTCATTTGATAAAAATCGTGTTATTTCTGTGCACTCTCCTGATTTCGTATCCTTTCGACTGCTTGGTCAGTATATTTCAATGTCAATCAGGGAATTTAATTTTTATATGGGATTCGTGATAGATGTCACGGATCCTGGGTATCTAACTGCTTTACTTGAGATTCCGCAGGATTTTGACAGTAACATATGCTATGAAACTCTTACTGGCTTGGCGGGTTCAGTATACGATCCACGTGCGACGAAAGGATGACCATTCATAATCCAGCACTCCGCTACATTCATCGCTTTCTTGCGTACAACTATTCCGGCCGTAATGACACTTCTTCCAACTTAAGTAAGGTCGAACTTTTCTTTTTATGGTGTATGCAAGTCGGCATTAAGGTAAATTTAGGCTTTTGGTTTGCCTATGCCTTTGAGCGTGTTGCGCAGACTAATCGCCCACTTATTCTTGGTCCTTATATCACACACCTTGCATCTCGTCTTTTCCCTCTGACATTTGATCCTTCACAATTTACTTACGCATTTGCCATGGATGTTTTGGATGCGAGGTACTTGGATACAATGGGTCTTCTAGTCGGTACTCCCGGTGCGCCATATATTGTTCCTCCGGGCACTAGTGCACCTCGTAATGAGCGCGTTTTCCTTCAGAGGCCAGTTCCTCGACCCGCACAGGACAACAATCCACAGCCGGATGTTAACGAGCGCCTGAACTCCATTGAAACCAATATTGCCGAAATCCTATCCTTCCTTCGCCCGGGCACATCTCGTCGAGGACGTGGGCGTGGGCATTGCCGACATTAATCGGGGAGTATTTTCACCCTCTCTCTCTTGCACTTTATTTTTTCATAATGGGACATTATGATTAAGTGAGGGGTGGAATTAGAAATCAAATTGACTCTCACTTATGCTTTGCGATTGAAATTAAGTTGTTTCTTGATTAGAATTGTTGATGACCTTGGTTTCTAGTCTCTTGTTTGATTTAATTTCTTTGTGAATTCAATCTTGTTCTTGTTGAATTTCGGATGCATGATAGCATGGCATGACTAATTTATGTAATTTTTTCTTGGTCGTTTCATGAATTTGTTGATTGAATTGGATGCATGACTTAGTTCAATAGACTTTTCGTGTGAGTTTTGAGCCTAGTGAGCATATATTTTTATTATTGCTCTTTGTTTCAATCGAGTGTGCCAAACTAATTGATTGTGTTCTAGAACTTGTAACCTGATGCTTGTTGAGACTACACATTTTGATTATGATGCTCTAATATGATAGAGGCATTAGGATTAAACCAACTTCTCTTACCAAGCAAAATAGCCTACCCTTTTACTTATTTTCCACTTAGTGAACCATTTTTGAGCCTTTAATCCTTTTTTTGTTTACCGTATCATTAAGCCAAGCCTATTTTATTTTTGTTTTCCTTTCAATTATTTTTGTCACCCTTTTTCAGGACAAGTTGTGGTTATTCTAAAGCGAAAAAAGAGAGAAAAAATCAGATTCGAATCAGTTCGAAAAAAAAACTGTGCAGAAAAATAAACAATGCAGTGCAGAAAAAAAACACTGTGCAAAAAAATAAATCAGTGCAGTTTGGTTCGAACAGTGCAGGAAAATACAGCGCAAAAAAATTGCAGAACCGTGCAGTGCAGCCGAATATACGGTGCTGTTCGAACAGTGAAAAAAAAGCAGAAAAAAAAAACAGAAAAAAGGGGACAGTTAGAATGAAAAAAAAAATAATTGATTTCTTCTCCTCTCTAAAAATAAATTCTTTGGAATAATTTTACTTGTCTTGACTTTTTAAACCTCATTTTCGGCCTTTTATCCTACCCGAACCTTAACCCGTTACAACCCATTTTAAGTCCTCTTGATTTTTGCATCATTTTTATATTAAGTAGTGGAGATTAGTCTAGTTACAAGCCTATGGTAATGAGTTGATTAGTTTAGGCTTGAGCGATTCTCTTACCCGAAACATTTGAGCGAAATGAGTGAACCAATGCGAGGAGCTAAGTCTTGTATTTTTTGAAATTGGTAGACGATTGAAATGCCTTGGTTATTTACACTTAATTGATTATGTCATGGTTGATTGATCTTGAATTTCAACATTTACTTGATTTAGTTTACTTTAGAAATCTTGGAAATTCTTTGAAATTGGAGTTGGCAACTTAAGGTTTTTAGCATGATAATTGAGAAATGCTTGAGGACAAGCATTGAATAAGTGAGGGGGAATTTGATTAGTGCTTAAATTATGCATTGTTCTATCTCTAATTACTCCTTGATTGATTGTTTTAAGTTGCTAATGTGGGCATTTTTTTCATTTTCCATGCAGGACAGTAGATTCCAGGAATATCGCCTAAACTGCTGAAATTGTGCAATTTTTGATTTTCTGGATTCATGGATGGATTAGTGGGCATGAATCTGCGCATGAAAGTCTGACTGGACGTCACATCAGCAGCTTCTAGAAGACGCCATATCTGCAGCAACAATAGCTTATCAGCCGCATATCAGATAACTTATCAGCCGGATTTTAAATTCAAACTTTGGATTTATCTTTTGTAATTTATTTAAATAATTTAGGATTTATCTCTTATCTCTTTAGGGTTATTTTTAGGGTTTTAGGCTGCTATAAATACCCCATTTGGGGCAAACTCAAATATCGGATATCTCATATTCTCATTCTTAGTTTTGTTTTTACTTTTAAGGTCTTATAAAATTCATTCTTTTCTTTAGTTCTTGCTTTAAGTTTATTTATTTTTATAATGCTAAGTATGATTTTCCCATAATCATACTTAGCTAAATTCTCCATAGCCAAGGGCTAAAGCAATGGCTCAATTCCAACGTGAGGATTGAAAAGCACCTAAACAATTTCGGGTATCTCTCTTAGTTTTCTAAACTTAATTTCAAAATCAAAATGATTTCAAAACCAAAGATTGACGTTGGTTAGGATCTTGTTTTGGTTAAATGTGTGGGAGGAAGGATCGGCTATTGAAGCACATTCGACTTCTTGGGAACACACTTAGCAAAATTGTTTGCTAAGAGGAAACTGAGATCGGAATCGGTTATTATTGAAACGACATAGTCCGAGTCGGCTTTATTTAAACATTTTTTATCTACAACATTGTTGTTGGTTAGATCAATTTCCAAAATCGATATCAAAGATGGCACTTGGGTATTCGGTATACAAGGCACAGTCACATGGATTGATCCTTGAAGACGAGTAACCGACGTGAACCCCAAAGTAAAAAATTCTTTTTCCAATGATCCGAGGAAACTGAGTCAAAGCAGAAGCCCGAGGCTAATCTTTACCATATTTAATCCACTTCCTAAATTTTGTCTACAATCTCTTATTATTTTTACTTAATTCACAAACCCCCACCATACTTAAATATTATTCAACTCTCTTCTTGGCTCACCGATTGAACAAACATAAATCAAGAAGTTCTCTTAGTCCCTGTGGGGTTGACCCTTACTTCTCTTTTACTACGTTTGAATTCCTTTATTTATTATTTGAGAAGAATGATTTATTTTGATGCGAGAATGACACGTGTCACTCTTATTAACTTAGTGCTATCTACAATGCCTTTATGCTACATGTCTATTTTTCAAGCTCCAATAGCAGGGTGTAGAGGCGTTTTGAGAACGAACGTAAGAGACATTAGAGCCATGTTTTCCAGACCTGTTGATCTGGTAAGTTCTAACTTTGTGAAACTATTAGCAATTAAGAATGCTTTGTCAATTTTTGTTGAAGCATGCTAGCTGGGGAAAACAAACCTTATGGTAGAATTAGATTCACAAGTCGTTCTAAACTGGATTGGGATAGGAATATTTGACCCTAGCACTGGTGGTCATTGTTTGATGAGATAGACAAAGTCTGCAGCTAAATTCAACTTGTATCCTTTGTATGTGTTTTGAGAGACAGAAATCGATTAGCAGATCACCTTGCAAAAGAGGGTAAGCACCGTTCTGAGATCTTTAAAGCATAGTGGTAATTACTTGTATCACAATTTAGAGTTACAAGGGAGTTTTGCTGTGCAAAGAGAGGGTGATGAGACTATGATCTGTTTTGACATCTGCTTTGATTTTTGTATTACTCAATGACCATTCGTTGTGTATTCTTTTCCTTCATTTAGGCTTAGGAATATTTTTAACGAGCCACTCGACTTAGGCAAATATTAATAAAAATAATTTTACTGAGAAAAAAAATAAGATGAGAGTTTGGTTCGGGATATAGGATTATTCCCTGAACTTAATACTAGGAGAAAAAAGTCTGAAGACAAGAAGTACAGTTCCTTATTGGATTTTCAAGACAGGGCATTACCAGAGGTTGAAAGGAAGAAGCAGGATTGGGCTATCAAACGAAATAAACAGAAAAAGAAGAAGCATACAAGCTCGGAGCTTTCTAGGAGATCTCTCTTTGATGCGGATCTTGTGGCTAGGTGGGATTTGTTGACAAGATATGCTCGGAAAATGTTAGAGTTTGGAAAGAGTTTAGGAATGGAAATAGAGGGAGGCGAAGAAGAAGTGATAAGGGAACTAGCCCTCTCGGAGGACAATTAATTAAGTGAAAATTGGAGTGGGTAATTCAGGAAGATGGCGGTAAGTAGGGAGGTTTGCGTCTTCATATTCAGGATCCATGTGATGTTTGGTTTTAAATAAGTGAATTCAGCATTCTAAAAGTGTTTGGAGCATTGGTTTTAGGTTGCAAGAGGTATTTTTTTAACAAGATAAGATTTAAGTTGCTTCGATCATTGCCAGAGCATGTGCTTGCCTTCTTTTTTTAATCAAAGAGTATGATTTTATTAGAAGAAAATCATACAAAGAAATACCAAGTGGGCCTCGTTAAAAAACCTCCTAAACCTCGTTAGAAGAAAAGAGTACTCAACAAGATACAGAACAAAGGGCGAACCAAACACTGAAATGACCACACACAATAATCAAAAAAACAAAGCTACAACAAGCTGCCGCAACAAGCTAGTGGACAACTTGAAACCACGATGTGCGGCCAACGCCATTCTTTGCTAAAGCATCAGCCAGGGAATTGGCTTCACGAAAGACATGATGAAACACAATCGAATCAAGAACGCCGTAAGCTTCATCAATTAGCCGGAACCATTGCCATAGCCTCCACGACCGAGGATTCCAAAGAAGCACCCATGATAAAGCAACCTGGGAGTCAGACTCTATAATGATAGGAAAACCTTGAAACCATTTAGATCGTACAATAAGGGACAAGGCATGGGCGATCGCTTACACCTTTGCAACATTAGAGTCTAAAATTCCAAGAAGATCGGAGAACAAGGCCAAGATACAACCTGAGTAATCTCGGAGCACACCCTCATAACCCACAGGCCTTGGCTTACCATTGGTTGATCCGTCCACGTTAAATTTTAGAACGTTAAATTTTAGAACGACTGTCGGCGATGCCACCCAAGAAACACTAAGACGCAAAGAGACTGACGAGCATACCCCCTCCCATGGTCTATCCACCATAATGATTCCAACATATCCGGTGAAACACCCGCTTTCACCCAAAAAAGAGATCTTAATCGAAAAAGAATAAAAAAGGTTCTCAACTGAGTAACTCTTGTTATTAAAAAATAAGTTATTCCGAGCAAGCCATAAGGTCCAAAGTGTCGCCGAGCAAGCAAGCCTCCCCCGAAAACATACCCAAAACTCACTGATGAAGGAAATCATCTAAGCTAAGAGGGAGTGCAAAAGCAAGATGCCACCATTGCAATAATAAACACCAAACCTGACGGCTGAAGCGGCAATTAAATAGGATATGATCAGATTCATCCACCCCTCCGAACACAACGACAACGCACTACAGTAGCATCAAACATCATACCTCAATCTTGCAAAAATTTAAAGTGGGGAAACGGTGAACCATGATGAACCAAAGAAAACATTGTACCTTTGGGGGAATCAAAAAAATTCAAAATATTAAAGGTGTCCAAGTGCTCCAGAGATATGCCGAAGGACGCCATAAGCGAGTATAAAGTTTTCACTGAAAATTGTCCCCTAGATTCATGTTGCCCAACCAGCCTGTCATGCACATTTGGGAGCAGTCTAATAGAGAGAACCAATGCCTTCAATTCTCTCCATTGATTAAATTAAAAAAATGTACCTCTCTGGAGAAGAATGAATCCCAAAGTCTATAGTCAAAAGAATTCCCCACTGTATAGTCGACAACCAATGACAATTTATTTAAAGCCAATGGGAAAAGACAAGGGAATAAGTCACAAAAGGGACTCTCTAGGTACCATCGGTCAAGCCAGAAAAGAAGACTGACACCTTCTCCTATTACCCAAGAAAAATTGTCCGAGTCCATAAAGCGCGACACCTCCAAAGAATCCTGCACCGCAGTTATATTACGCCATACTACTGACATCCAATTTTGGAACGATAAATTGGTCTGTCATTCTAATCGATTTGAGCCATATTTTGACATAATAATTGACTTCCACAATGACAACGGCTCAGTGGCATATCTCCACGACCATTTAGCAAGCAATGTGAGACTACAAATTCGCAGATTCACAACACCTAAACCACCAAGTCTCTTTGGTCTACAAACAAATTCCCATCAAGCACGGTTCATCTTGTATTTTTCTCGGATCCACCCAAAAGAAACTATCTACGAATACGATCCAACTTTCGGATAATCCCTTTTGGCACGACAAAATTGACATATAATACAAAGCAAGGAAGAGAACATAATTCACCAACAATAATCTCACAGAAAAAGACAAAGATGATCCTTTCCAACCAGCAAGACGTTGGCAGAAAAGCTGTAAAATAGGTTCCCACACACTGAGACAGTAAGGATTAATCCTAATTTGAATCCCGAGATAATTAAACAGAAGCACACCATATAAGCACAACAACAAAACTGCCATTTCTTCCTTAATCGAGTCTAAGATGCCTACCGTAAATAAAGACTATTTCACAAAGTTAATTCCTAACCCAGAACCATATTGAAAATAGGTAAGGATACGCTTTAACTGAACAGCCGCAAGGATACGCTTTAACTGAACATCCTCCTCAACATTGCCATGCAGAAAAATAAATGTGTCATCTGCAAACTGTAAGTGGGAGAGTGTAAACTGACTTGTAACATTTACACGATATATTAATCCACATTTTCCCCCCATTCACTAGGAATTGGTGTAAAGCTTCCACAACCAAAAGAAAGAGTAACAACGAGAGTGGATCGCCTTATCATACCCCCCGTTGCATCGAAAATTCACGAGAGGCACTTCTATTAACCAGGATAGATAGGCGAGCTGTGCTAATGCACTTGAAAATCCAAGTCCTCCGGTGGGAACCAAACCCCATACGTATCTGTAGCGATGTCTTTTTTTCTCTTTTTATCGCTAAAAAAACGAGGGGTTTCGAAGGTGTTTTGAAAGGTGTTTGTGACTCTTTTGGATATAAAATATTTATTCCGTGGGGTTTTTTAAAAGAAACCGCATTTAAAAAATGGAGTCGCCACCGGCCACTTAGGTAGGCCGGACACCATAAAACCAGAGATTCAAAAAGACAGGGTTCGGGAGTCGGTTACGGATGGAGAAGGATTAGCACCCCCACACTGCCCAAAATTGGTACTTTAATAATTACCGCTTTATTAATATTGGATTTTCCGGATTAAAGTGACGATTATTTTAAAATTCGGTCATAATTGCGAATTAATTTTAAGGGCCCCGTTATCCGAGAATAAACGCCCAACCACTATCACTACGCTTGATACTGGCCCCGTTTACGCTTGGATAAAAGGACACCGCATTAACAAGTTATAAATCATATGCAATCTTAGTGGCAAAAAATAAAACATGGCAAAATATTTAAATGTAATAAATATTGACATAACAGAATACTAATCTAACATAAATGATATTCTAGACTAAAACATGCATATATACATATTATTCTAAATAATAGATAAAAACAACTTTAACAAGTCAGAATAACAATGCAGGAAAAATTACGTATATAGACAAACAAATATTTCAAAAGGACATACATGCTAGTAATAAAACATATTTCAACATATATGGAACAATATATTATACATAAAAGAAGACACAAGAACACGTAACCTAAAAGTCAAGAAAACATACAATACGTACAAAAATACAAGAACATGCTTGTTTTTACGAGTCAAATAGAACATAACATGTTTTAATACGAATAACTGGATAAAAAAATACATGACTATTATAAACTTAACACACATATACATATAAACATAAAATACGAGGCATATACGAGGACATAAAATAAAATAATAGAATATCAACATATACGATTATAATACGAACATGAATATTTACAAAGAATACAGGACTGAAATGAAAGAAAAATAAAATTCAGTGGCAGAAATTAAAGAACAATAATATGTGATTTAGGGACGAAATTGCGAAACAAACAAAACCTAAAAGGATCAAAACTGTAATTAGACCAAGGGGCAGACCCAAAATGAAAAGTTCAGAAACGCGGATGACTAAAGGCGTAATTTTACCATTTGAAGACTGATTCGGTGTAATTTAGGGACTGGATTACAAGATTTTGAAATATCAGGGGGACTGGGATTGTAATTATACCATGCGGCAAGACAAAAACGAAAATATTGAAAACGCGGTGGGATTAAGTGTGTAATTTACCTATTTAGCAAAATAATAATACCTATATAAAGGCTATTTTTAGACCGAAACCAAATTTTCCCCACTTCGTTTCATTCTCTGATTTTCATAACTCGTCCCATTCTTATTTTCTCTCAACTGTTCTTATGAAACCCGAAATCGGCAGGCCCGGCTGCCGTGTTCTCTCCATGCCGCCGACCGCCGCTAACCGCGTCGGCGAGCCTCAAAACACACCAAAATAACCCCTTTTCGTCCTCAACATGAATCCGTGGTTGGATTCTCGAGGATACACCCTTGTTTGCCCTAGATCTAGAAAATACGAAGCGAAAAAAAATATTTTTTAAACCAAAACGAAACTACAAGGGGTCTTCCCCTCCCTTTAGTTCACCATATCAGGCTTGGAGAAGCCGAAAGACTTATCACTAAGGAAGGGAAGACCCACAAACAGAGATGGTAAGACGACTCTCTTCTTTTTGTTTCTGTTTTCTTCTTTCGTATATGCATGTAAAAAAACAAGTAAGAGAAAGAAACAAGTGTTTACCACTGGACTGTCTTTCGATTATCACTTGACCGTTACAATTTTTGGTTTTTTTTACAAGATCTCTGTTCTCTCCCTTTTTTTACCACTCTTTTTTCTCTCCCGTTACAAAAGTCCCCGTTTCATATATATTATTGTCTTTGTTTTGTTGCAAGTTGCATCTTGCTTTTTCAGATCTGAACTGACAATTTTTGCTTGTTGTCTTGGGCATGTTCTGAACACGAGGGCTGAATATCGGCGTGGTGGCGGTATGGATGTTCTGCCAGCGGCCAGACGCATTCTCGGCCGTTAGATCAGATCTGATCTAACGGTCGAGATGGCTTGAAGAACGAACGGCCTGGATGAAGCCTCGATTTGATGAGACGGCTCCAGATCTTGCCACGTGGAGCTCCGTAGTCGAGGAGTCAGAATGCGTGGATCTTACGCGCGCGTGGGATATTAAAGCGTCCGCGCGTGGCACTCGAACGGTCCATACGTGTGGAACACGCGGCTGGCAGATATTTTTGACCTCTTGGTTGTATCGTGGCCGTTGGATCAGATCTTGATCCAACGGCCCACAGTCACCTGCACATACAGTAACTGTAATTAGATAAGATTTGGGTTTGGGCCAACCGGGCCTTGTAATTTGTTTGTAATTGGACTTGGACTTCATTTGGGTTTAATATATTTAATTTTTTGATTTCATTTTATCAGCCCAATTATGCTAATAATAATATAATTATAATAGCAATACACATACATACGAAAACGTATACTTATATTATACAAACATTAATTAATATAACATTCTAGCATACGTACGTATAATCATACATATAATTAACATAACATCTATATATTAATCAAATACGTTCATACTCTAGATACATACACGATACACATACATCATTAATACGTATGCATACATAGCTTATAATATACATGCACACACTACCTTATATTTATATTAGTAACATTCATATATAATAAATATACATGCAATATGTATTTACAAATGAAAATGAGTGATTACAGTTGCCCCTCTTTGCTTGTTCTCATGGAATGAGAAGCAAAGCAAAGATTCATAAGCACTCATTTTTATCAGACTTCCCTGTTTGTAGCTTTGGAAAAACGTGTTCTTTTGGATATCTCCACTCTTCCTTGGCTGAATCTTCAGGCTCGTAAGTTCTTCCTATATAGAGCTTCGTCACCTTCCGATCTTGGAGCAACAGGCTCTTCCTATATAGAACCCTTCGCTCTGAAATCCCGAATTATGAGTCATTCCTTTCACTTTGAGATAGTAAAGCTTGGAGTCCTTCCTATATAGAACTCTTCGCCTTCAACGCTGGTTTCTCCTATATAAAACCTTTTGCGCCACTGATGGATTCTTCCGACTGGGAGTTCCTCCTATATAGAACTGCTAGTCTTCAAATCCTGGAGCCGTCAGTCCTTCCTATATAGAACTTTTGGCGTCTGAAATCTCAGAGCTACAGGTTCTTCCTATATAGAACCTTTCACTCTAAGACAATGAAGCTCGGAGCCTTTCCTATATAAGACTCTTCGCTTTCGACACAACAGGTTTCCTATATAACCCTGTGCCATAGGTGAATTTCTTTGACTGGGAGTTCTTCCTATATAGAACTGCGAGTCTTCACCTTGGAGCCGTCGGTCCTTCCTATATAGAACTTTTCGGCGTCTTGAAATCTTGGAGTTACGGATTCTTCCTATATAGAATCTTTCACTCTAAGACATTGAAGCTCGGAGCCCTTCCTATATAGAACTCTTTGCTTTTGACACAACAAGATTTCCTATATAATCTTGCGTGTCATGGGTGAATTCCTTCGACTGGGAGTCCTTCCTATATAGAACTGCGAGTCTTCACCCTGGAGCTGTCGGTCCTTCCTATATAGAACTTTCAGCTTCTGAAGCCTCGGAGAGGAGGATTCTTCCTATATAGAACCTCTCTCTGGAGCTTGAAAACATGTGTCTTTTGTATGTAAAAACATTGTCTTCTCATTTGGGATTCACACCGCGATGGCCATCGATGTCTCTTTGAATCTGCAAATACCTGTCTGAGATGAAAACAAAATGCTATGACAAATGAATGAATTGACATGCTCCTAATCCTAGTGATGTATGACTATTCATGATGCATGAGAGTCAATATCTTGGTGGGCTTGTTTTGATCCTTATTTAATCTTGATATTCGCTTTCTCCTTTCTTATGGGCATCGATACCCTGCTTCACTGTCAGGTTCAACCATCTCAACCTTTTTTTTTCTCAAATTACGACTTGGAATTCTAAAGTGCCCTTTCGGGTTTTCACTTTAGAGAGAGTTTTTTTTAAGAGGGGTGCCCTTCTGGTTTTCACCCAAGAGATCTCTTTTGTTATCTCGTACGCCTTTCTTGAATAGATAGGACATGTGCCATTGGTCATCCTACCTGGTTGTTTAAAGCTTCCCGCCTTCCCTAGCCATTATGTAGGGAACTAGAGGACGGAGTTAACATCGTTTTCTTTGATCACCTGCATTTTCAAGGTTAAATCATAGTAATGCTTCGAAATCTCTTGTTTCATTATAAGCCTATGTTATCTTATTTGACTGAAATTGACAAGGAGGCCAGGAATGGATGCTCAAAAACACGGTTTTATTATGATTAAGGGCTTGGGATATCTTAAAAAGAAAGGTATGACACACATGAGTTAAGTATGAAAATACAAGATCCCTCATTATCTTCGATATGAATGATTCATGATCCTGTCAACCGGTGTAGAATTTTTTTTGCCTGAAGCCTTCTCTTCATGATGTTCATGGGGATACCCTTTTCTTCAGATATTCAACTTTTCAATTTACCCGAGCCGCCCTTTACGAGTTTTCAACTCGGGTCCTTCATTTGCTTCAAGACGCCCGATTTCGGGTTTTCGCCCTGAGCTCTCCATTTTATTCTCTTTTTTATATTTCATCATCATTTTTTTAGAGATAGTACTTTTTGACGGCATCAGAATTTACGGGATTTTTTAGCTCGTCCCCATCCATTTCTGTTAGGATTAGGGCTCCTCCTGAGAAGGCCTTTTTTACGACGTACGGTCCTTCCCAGTTGGGCATCCATTTTCCTCGAGAATCTTTCTGGATAGGGAGGATTTTCTTGAGTATCAGATCCCCTTCTTTGAATTCTCTTGGGCGCACCTTTTTGTTGTATGCCTGCACCATCCGCTTTTGGTACATCTGACCATGACAAATGGCCTTTAGTCTTTTTTCGTCAATGAGATTTAGCTGGTCGAGTCTGGCCTGCACCCATTCAGCTTCTTCCAATTTTACTTCGTTAAGACCCGGAGAGACGGAATCTCTACCTCAATTGGGAGTACTACTTCGGTACCATACACCAAGGAGTAGGGTGTTGCCCCTGTTGATGTGCGAATGGACATCCTATAGGCGAAAAGGGCAAAAGGCAACTTCTCATGCCAATCCCTATAGGTATCCGTAGTCTTCGCTATGATCTTCTTTATATTCTTGTTTGCTGCTTCCACTGCTCCATTCATTTTAGGACGATAGACTGTGGAATTATGGTGTGTTATCTTGAATTGAGTGCACACGTCCTTCATCGTTTTGTTATTCAGATTGAAAGCGTTATCGGTGATGATCCTTTCTAGCAATCCGTATCGACAAATAATTTCTTTCTTTAAGAACTTACAAACTGTAGTCTTGGTGATATTGGCGTAAGACGCTGCCTCTACCCATTTAGTGAAGTAGTCTATGGTGACCAAAATAAAACGGTGTCCATTAGAAGCTTTCGGATGGATCTGCTTGATGACGTCCATGCCCCATGCTGCGAAAGGCCACGGAGAATTCATGGTGTGTAAAGGCGATGGGGGTGCGTGAATTTTGTCAGCATAGATTTGGCATTTGTGGCATTTCCTGGCGTAATCGATGCAATCTCCCTCCATAGTTAACCAAAAATAACCATATCTCATAATTTTCCGGGCTATAGACAGCCCCTTGGCGTGCGTTCCACAGATCCCATCATGTACTTCGGCTAAGATTTCCTTCGCCTCCCGGGTATCCACACATCTCAGCAATGTTTGATCATGACTTCTCCTATATAGGATCTCTCCATCTAGGACATATTTTGTTGCCATTTTCCTGAGCGTTTTTCTGTCATTGTCGTTTTCCCCTTCTGGATACTTTCGAAGCTTGACATATTGCAGGATATCATAGTACCATGGATTTCCGTCAATCTCTTCCTGTACATAACAACAATGAGCAGGCCTTTCAAACGTCTGCATTTCAATCTATATTGTTTGTGCAGAAGAATTCCAATCTGCTGGTGAAAGGATAATAGACGTCCTCAGGTGAAATTAGCACTGCCCCTATCCCATGTCCGAGGGCGTTGGAGGCTCCATCGAAGTAAAGTTTCCATGACTTATCGTCTGAAACCTCTTCTTCGGTTGTAATGCACATCAAGTCTTCGTCTGGGAAACTAAAGTTCAATGCCTCATAGTCATCCGAAGCACGACTAGCTAGGAAATCTGCTACGACACTCCCCTTTACGGCTTTCTGATTAACATATACGATGTCGAATTCAGATAAGAGCATCTGCCATCGGGCCATCCTTCCCATTAGTGTTGGCGCTTCCATTAGGAACTTCAATGGGTCTAGTTTGGATATCAACCAGGTAGTATGGTACAACATGTACTGTCTAAGCCGCTTGATAGCCCAAACTAGGGCACAACACAGCTTCTGCACTGGCGGGTACCGCGTTTCGCAATCATTGAATTTCCTGCTTAGGTAATAGATGGCTTGCTCCTTTTTTCTTGACTCATCGTGTTGCCCGAAGACGCATCCCATTGAATTCTCAAGACCATTAAGTAGAGAATTAGTGGTCGACCAGTCTTGGTGCGACTAAAATTGGAGCATTTGTCGTACTTTTTGATCTTTTCTAGGGCTCTTTGACATTCTTCATCCCACACGCCAGATTATTCTTTCTAAGAAGTCCAAGACCGGTCGCATTGGTTGGTTAATTGGGAAATGAAACGAGAGATATAATTCAGCCTCCCGAGAAACCGGACTTCTTTCTCGCGTGCGGGGTGGTGGTGAAAGGTCCTGGATGGCTTTCACTTTATCCAGATCAATCTCAATCCCTCTTCTGCTTACTACGAACCCTAGGATTTTTCCAGAAGTAACGACGAAGGTACACTTGGCAGGATTGAGCCTCAATTGGTACTTCCGTAGTCTTTGGAATAGTTTTCTCAAGTTTTGTAGGTTCTCTTCCTCTGTTCGAGACTTGGCAATCATATCGTCCACGTATACTTCTATTTCTTTGTGCATCATGTCATGGAAAAGAGTCACCATTGCTCTTTGGTATGTTGCCCCTGCGTTCTTTAGCCCAAACGGCATCACTCGATAACAAAAAGTGCCCCACATAGTTATGAATGTGGTTTTCTCCATGTCGTTAGGGTCCATCTTTATCTGGTTGTACCCTGAGAAGCCGTCAATGAAGGAAAACCATGAATGTCCTGCGGTGTTGTCAACCAGCGTGTCAATATGTGGTAAAGGGAAGTTGTCTTTAGGGCTGGCTCGGTTCAGATCCCTATAATCTACACACATACGAACTTTCCGTCTTTCTTGATCTTGGTACAAATGTTTGCAACCCATTCGGGGTATTTGGCTACCTCCAAGAATCCCGCATCAAATTGCTTTTTCACTTCTTCTCGGATCTTTAACAACATATCCGGTCTCATTCTCCGAAGTTTTTGCTTTACAGTACTGGTTTGCACTCCGATTTTGTTGGCAATTTGTGCACCCACTATGTCGGTATTCAATCCTGGCATATCTTGATAAGTCCAAGCGAAGACATCCTTGAATTCCTGAAGTAGGGCTATCAGTTCATGCTTGGTTTTTGAGGAAATCGTCGTTCCTACTTTTATTTCTTTTCTATCTTCTTCAGTCCCCAAGTTGACAATTTCTGTTTCTTCTTGGTGGGGCATGATCTGCCTTTCTTCGTTGTCCACCATTCTCTTCAACTCTTCCGGGATCTCAATTTCTATCTCATAATATCCTTCCTCAATTCCCTCTCGAGACCTCGGGGCATTCAAATTCACTCGAGATTGGATCCGTATCATTCATATCGTCAATCATGAGCGACCTGCATTAAATGAGAATGAATCGTATTGGGAAAGAGACGGCTTTATATGAAGGGAATGAATATGAAGAATGCATGAATGGAATAAATGAGACTTTGGTCATTTTTAAGAAAGTGGGGATATTTTCATTTCAATCAAAAAGTTAACATAGGTGCCCCATACAAGAGATCCCCATTGTTTATGGGCAAAAACAAAAGGTTGATTTGGAGCATTACTCTGATCTATTCCTAAAAACTACAGGTAGATCAATGCAGCTCCAGTTATCGAGTGTTTCCCCGGGATGGCAAGGGCGGATGTTGGTCAACATTTTGCTGCCTCGGTCCTTTTCAGCTATCATGTTGATGTACATCCCTTCAAATGATTCTCTGAGTACTTCCTCCTGGTTAAGTTCATCATTTTTCTTCATTGCCTCTCCAATATCTTGACCTGGCTGGTAGAACCCTCCGGAGACAAAAGTGGCTTTCAAACTAGGAAATGACATCGGTCTCCATGGAATGTCTTCTCCTTTAGATCTGGCTTTTCTTTGTTCTTCCTTCCTCTTATATTCCTCTTTCTTCTGTTGGACACTTGGTTGGTAACCCAGCCCGAAATGATCCTTCTTGGTTATCATATTCTTGGGTCTCAGGTTTCCTTGTAATTTCTTCCCCAGCCCTTTTCCTATTTTGGCTTCTCGGCCCAGAGTTTCTGCGACGGTCATCTTAGTACAATTAGATAACCTGGGATATGGGATCCGACTTCCCTCTGAAATGAATGTGGAATTGATTAGTTCCAATGCTCGGAACGAGCATTCCGCAGCATCTTCATCATTTTGAATGTAGGGGGTGTCTGATGTCACTGAAGCAACAAATTTAGGCTCTGCCTCTACTGTGACCAATTTGCCTTCAACTACAAATTTTAATTTCTGATGCAATGATGAGGGGACAACTCCTGCGGAGTGGATCCACGGTCTTCCCAACAAGCAGCTGTAAGATGGTTTTATGTCCATCACCACAAAATCAATCACATATTCAGTTGGTCCGATCAATAGGGGCACCTCAATTTTCCCCATTGTTCCTTTTTGCGTACCATCAAAGGCTCTTACCGAGTTGTGGCAGGGTTTTAGGTGCGAACCATCTATTGGTAATTTTTGCAGGGTTACCATAGGCAAGACATTCAATGCTGACCCGTTGTCGATCAGTACGCCTGGTAATACATACCCTTTGCAGTGGGTAGTGATGTTAAGGGCTTTGGTAGACCCCATTCCTCCCTCCGGGATCTCATCATCACTGAACGTGATATGATTATAGGCAGTAATATGCCCCACTATCATGTCCAGGTTTGATACAGAAATGTCCTGGGGCACAAAAGTTTGATTCAGCACTTTTAATAGCGTCTCCCGATGCTTTTCTGAACTCAAGAGTAATTCCAGCACTGTGATCCTGGCCGGTTGCTTTCGTAGTTGTTCTACTGCGCTGTACTCGCTATGTCTCAAGAACTTTAGAAATTCTTTGGCCTGGGCCTCAGTTACCGGCTCATTTATATTTGGGGGAGGTTCTTCTCTAAATATCTGCGTAGGGCTAACTGTTGTACTCTTCCCCTTATCTTTTTCAGCCGCTTTCAAAGCCTCGGAGGAATAACATCGGCCGCTCCTTGTGAAATGGCCTGCCTCACCAACGTTCACATCGTTCTGGCTTTGTTGGTCTTTCAGTGTAGGCTCTTTTGCCTGATCATGTTCTGGTTTTTCTGGCATAGTCACATTTACAGCATAATTCCAGGGAGTTTGTCGCATATCTTTGAATGGGAATGGAGATGGTGCTGAAATGATGATCTTGGGACTTATTTTGCTGGTTTCTCTCTGGGAGACACCTGCATTCCCTGGCCTGGGAGAGATAATAAAAGGTCTATCCTTCCCGTATTTAGACTTGGGGCTATCCGTCATGTGTACGTCCGACCCCTTCTTCCCCATGGGCTCCTCGAAGAATTCTATTTGTTTTTCATTCATCAATTTCTGCACCAATTTCTTGAACTCGTCACATTCTTGGATATCATGCCCTTCAGTCTGGTGGAATTCGCAATACTTTCCACATTCCTTCTGCCTTGTTATCATGCCTTTGTCGATCACACGGGCCATGCATAACTGTTGAAATACCCACCGTAAAGAAGACTTGATTTCTGACACATCATCCTTTATCCTCCTGGTAAAGCATTCTTCGATGACATTTACCCCTCTGTTCCCATGATTAGGTAGCGGGTTGTTGGCTACACTCGGCTCTTCAAACTTAAATATCCCGGAATCGATTAAGTTCTGCACAAGCTTTTTGAAGGCAAGGCAGTTCTCAGTGGGATGTCCAGGGGTACCGCCATGATAGTCGCAATGTGCTCTTAGATTATACCAAGGCGGGAAGGGCGGATTGACAGGAGTAACGATGTATGGCCGGACCAAGTCTGCTTCATACAACTAGGAATAAAGTTCTGAGTACGAAACAGGTAGGGGAGTGAAAGTTCTCCTCTCTTTCTCTTTTCTGGTGACTCTCTCATCTCTTTGATTTGAGTTTTGTGTTTTTCCCACAGGTGCTTGTGGCTGTGAGACTGTGAAGTTCTTCGGGGCGGTATAGGTGCTGGTGGTGTTTACTTCATTTCTCTTATTATACATTCGAGACCCTTCCCCACCATCAATTCTGCCGCTCTTAATTGCCAGTTCGAGAGACTCCCCAGTCCTGATTAAGTTGGCAAAACACTATGTTGTGTTATTAATGAAGCGATCAAAGAGTGCCCCTTTCAGAGTATTGACAAATAATGGCGTGATTTCATGCTCCGGGATAGGTGGCTGGATTTGGGCAGCCACTTCTCTCCACCTTTGGGCGTATTGTCGCAGGCTTTCGTTGGACTTCTGCCCCATATTTTCTAACATAATTCTGCTAGGGATCATGTCTGTTACATGTTTGTATTGCTCAGTAAATGCTTTAGACAGATCTTTCCATGTCTTAACATTTGTTTTGCTCAACTGAGTATACCAACGTAACGCTGCTCCAGTTAGACTATCCTGGAAACAATGGATCAGTAGCTTTTCGTCTTTATGGTAAGCCGCCATCTTTCGGCAGTACATCGTTATGTGTGCAGAAGGACATGTGGTTCCATCATATTTATCGAACTCTGGCGTTTTAAATTTTGGCGGCAGGACAAGATCAGACACCAGACTTAGGTCGCTAGCGTCATTTCCTGATTCTTCATTTGATTGTAACGCTTTAAATTTTTCCTCCATGAGGCGAAATCTTTCTTCCCACTTTTTTTCTACCTCATTCCTGATCCTTTCGACCATGTTTAGGTCTGGCACTTCTTCTTCATAAAGTGCTTCAGTATCGAGGGGTTGAGTCTCAGGTGCCCCTACTTGAAAGCTAGAAGACATTCCTGAAGGGTCAATATACACCTTCCTAGCCTGGTTTGGTGCAGTTGGTTGAACCTTGTAGTGAGCCGGGGTACCTTCTGGCTCTTGAACATTTTCTCCTTCTATTCTTTTTCCAAGACTTTTTGCCAGCAATGCGGTTATGTCAGATACTATAGATGTTTGCGATTGCGCAATCTGATCACTAAGGCTTCTCTAGGCCTCTTCAAGCCTTGTCTCGAGCTCTCTTTGCCCTCTTTCTAGACTAATTATCCTTTCTTCCATGAGCTTTCTTTGTAGCCGGGTAAAATATGGGTGATGAATGATTGCGGGTTAACTACACACAACGCCACAATATTCATATTGTTAATATGGTTGCAAAAAATAAATGCATGTACAATGATGCGAATGTTATGATGCAAATGCAAGAATGTATGCAGACAAGGTACTGATTCCGCTGGTAATCACCCTTTTGAACTACTTCCATGGGAATTAAAGGGTCTTGATTACAACAAAGTTCGTGTTACAAAGTAAAGATCCCTAGTACAAAAGATCTAATTACAACACAGAGTCCTATAGATAAATTCTAGCTCTATCTCCTAATTTTCCAATTGCCTTGAGCAACTTGAGGAACCTAGGAGCTTCTTCCATTCCCGGGGCTATGAAAGGTCAGAGTGTCTCAGCTTCGACAGCTAAATCATTCACATGCTTGGCGACTCGCTGTATGTCCACCATTAGGTTTGCGTAGTACTGGTCTCTGTCCTGTACCATTCGAGCAGTGTCGCGTAATCTCTTCTGCCAATAGGTTTCCCCTCCGGCTGCAGCCTCCTCGAACACATTAATTCTTTCCTTGTAATCCTCCACAGTTTCTTCGAGGGACCCAATTCGTGCTTGTAACACACCTACTTCGCGTTCTCTTTCTTGCAGCTCAGCGAGGTTATTCCTGCGGCAGTACATTCGAAGTGAGTGTTCGACTTCCGTCACCTTTCCTTTTAATTCGTCATTTTGACTTTGGCTTTGCTCCAGCCTTTGAATAGTGTCATCGTACAGTTTTTGCATTTCTAACAGTCTATTTCGACTACTCATGGACTTTCTTTTCCATACGGCGACGCTTTCTCTCTCATGATGGACAGCTTGTTTTCCTTTGCTGATTTCTTGCCTGAATCTTTCTTTCTCTTGATCAATGGCCTTCTTGGCGGACCGTTTTTCTTCCTCCATAGCCAAACGGCAGCTTTCTATCTCTTTCTCGATCGCTCTTTTGTTAATTTCTCGTTCTTCTTCCACCAAACGGATGCCGTTCATTCTTTCTCTTTCCACAGCTATGAACTGACTCCGGCCGGCCTTCTGTATTTTTGCTTGTAATAGAAGGGCATCTTTTTGATAAAGAGTGTTCTTGTCGCTTAAATCTGCATTTAATTTCTTCAATTGCCTAATGATCCTGTCCCGCTCGTCAACCTCTAAGCTTGTCTTATAGAGTTCGCTCGCATGTTGGGTCTGTTGGATGTCCATTTTCCTTTTAATTTCCTCGAGTTCACTCCTTAAGATGTCGGCTTCAGACGGTACCACCCTTGTAAGCTCTTCGAGTGACACCGCTGGTCCTTGAT
The DNA here is from genome assembly GCA_019671005.1 of Hibiscus mutabilis. Classification (NCBI taxonomy): domain Eukaryota; kingdom Viridiplantae; phylum Streptophyta; class Magnoliopsida; order Malvales; family Malvaceae; genus Hibiscus; species Hibiscus mutabilis. Next base: position 80,191 of record JAGYYJ010001194.1, on the reverse strand, counting down.
CAGATTTGGGAATCACATTATTAACCCTCAAACGTCTCCAAAGATCATAATCTGGGGTAGTCATGTGCTCGGTATCTCCTTCCACCTTGATCCGGTAACAATGATCCTAGGCCCTCATGATGGTCTGAATTTTTCCTTTGAACTCCCCTTTGAAAAGAAATTCAGTTTGACTTAATCCGGCGGTATTGGGAATGAACTGTCGTGATCCGAACTGCCGAGACACTAAAAGCGGGGCACAAGCAATCCCTCCATGCAATCCCAACATCATCAGCCAGTTGAAGTCACCACAACTGTATAGAAAATAATTAACTTTACCGAGCCATGGGACCCTCCATGCTATGTCTTCATCTTGAATGTTCCTGAAGAAACTGGTCCACATTTTTGTTTTCAAATCCTCTCGCCATTCCTTTACTAAGTATTCTCGTAAAGGCGAAAAACCTTGGAAGGATATCCCCGGCGGACCCTCGTCGGCGTCTTCCACATGTGACTCGAATCCATACTTGTAACAGGTGTGCGCATCCTCGAAAACGTCCTTCTTCATGTTTCCGCTAGCATTTAAGGAAATGAAAGTCTCGACCAAGATTGTTGGTACTGGGGTTTGCTTTCCGTTTCACCCGCTCAAACAAATCCGAATGGCTATGTCAATGTTCCCGAGTACTCGGGAAAGATCACCAAGCCATATATTCCTAAAGCGAATAGGTCCATTTTCTTTGCCTCGTGCTGGATGTGTCGATATGATGTCCCGAATACTTTCCCATGCAAAGACCGTATTATCTCCTCGGTTTGAAGGAGGCCACTAACCCAATCGTCACTCATTCCCGCAAAGTTTTGAGTTTCGCAGTGTAATTCGATTCCTCGGAGGCTTCGCGTAGATCCAATCTTCCCGAATATTTTTCTAGTTAAGTAAAGCGGTGTATTCTTCTACCGTAGGCATCATGTCCTGCCCATTGAAGGTGAAGCGACAAAAAGCCGGATTCCGAATCGGACTATAGCTCGGAGTAGGGGTTAAATCCAAACATATAACAGCTGTGTGATGTCGCCATAACTATCGCGGAATAAGTCTTGTAGTCTTTGGTCCCATCTTTCCCAAATGCTTTGAAGATCCCACAAGTCGTTCTGTGGAGACTCACATAGGTGTATCCTGCTATTACGCGTTAGCTCGCAAACTGTCCCCTTGGATTTTCTGGTTGACCTCGACCAATGTCCGATCGACAAATTAAGCTCTTCTTTCCTAAGACACCCTTTTTCCATGGTGAAAGACTTTACGATCAGGCAAACCACTTGATCCAAGACCTTTATGTGATGCAAATGCAATGATGTATGAGAAAAACAAAAAGCAAAAAGAAAACAAGTCAATTACAGATAAAATTGATAAATATATAAATAAAAGGACAAAATTAAATGTAATAAACACACAAAACAACCCTATTTATCCCGTCTAAAACACCTATGGTTATTCGCATGGCTCTAACAGGGTGGGTTTCTATGTTCTCTACATGCAGTGTTGGTGCTAGGAGGTACCCGAATTGTCCTTGCTGTCCTCTACTAAGAGTAGCAAGGCCCCCCGATCATCACCCATTATAGGCTCCTTTCAACCGGGTTCAATTCAGGGGGACCCATTCGCTTATGCCCCTACGAAGGAACGATATCCTTACGAAAGCATAAGGTACTCGAGCCCCAAAGGTACTTGCTAGGCCCATACGGGAGAACGATATCTCCATGAAAGCATTAGCGTTTTCCCCCCACTTAAAAAGACGGGTTTATATGCCATATTTTAAATGCGTTAAAATAAACGCGCAATTATGACCGAATGTTAATTTAATAGTCACTTTAATCCGGAACTTCCAATATTAGTAAAGCGGTAATTATTTTAAAAGCTTGACTCTCATTTGTTTTTTTAAAAAAAACAAAAATTTGTCCCCAGTGGAGTCGCCATCTGTAGCGATGTCTTTTTTTCTCTTTTTATCGCTTAAAAAACGAGGGGTTTCGAAGGTGTTTTGAAAGGTGTTTGTGACTCTTTTGGATATAAAATATTTATTCCGTGGGGTTTTTTAAAAGAAACCGCATTTAAAAAATAGAGTCGCCACCGGCCACTTAGGTAGGCCGGACACCATAAAACCAGAGATTTAAAAAGACAGGGTTCGGGAGTCGGTTACGGATGGGGAAGGATTAGCACCCCCACACCGCCCAAAATTGGTACTTTAATAATTACCGCTTTATTAATATTGGATTTTCCGGATTAAAGTGACGATTATTTTAAAATTCGGTCATAATTGCGAATTAATTTTAAGGGCCCCGTTATCCGAGAATAAACGCCCAACCACTATCACTACGCTTGATACTGGCCCCGTTTACGCTCGGATAAAAGGACACCGCATTAACAAGTTATAAATCATATGCAATCTTAGTGGCAAAAATATAAAACATGGCAAAATATTTAAATGTAATAAATATTGACATAACATAATCTAACATAAATGATATTCTAGACTAAAACATGCATATATACATATTATTCTAAATAATAGATAAAAACAACTTTAACAAGTCAGAATAACAATGCAGGAAAAATTACGTATATAGACAAACAAATATTTCAAAAGGACATGCATGCTAGTAATAAAACATATTTCAACATATATGGAACAATATATTATACATAAAAGAAGACACACTAACACGTAACCTAAAAGTCAAGAAAACATACCATACGTACAAAAATACAAGAACATGCTGTTTTACGAGTCAAATAGAACATAACATGTTTTAATACGAATAACTGGATAAAAAAATACATGACTATTATAAGCTTAACACACATATACATATAAACATAAAATACGAGGCATATACGAGGGACATAAAATAAAATAATAGAATATCAACATATACGATTATAATACGAACATGAATATTTACAAAGAATACAGGACTGAAATGAAAGAAAAATAAAAGTCAGTGGCAGAAATTAAAGAACAATAATATGTGATTTAGGGACGAAATTGCGAAACAAACAAAACCTAAAAGGATCAAAACTATAATTAGACCAAGGGGCAGACCCAAAATGAAAAGTTCAGAAACGCGGGATGACTAAAGGCGTAATTTTACCATTTGAAAACTGATTCGGTGTAATTTAGGGACTGGATTACAAGATTTTGAAATATCGTGGGGACTGGATTGTAATTATACCATGCGGCAAGACAAAAACGAAAATATTGAAAACGCGGTGGGATTAAGTGTGTAATTTACCTATTTAGCAAAATAATAATACCTATATAAAGGCTATTTTTAGACCGAAACTAAATTTTCCCCACTTCGTTTCATTCTCTGATTTTCATAACTCATCCCATTCTTATTTTCTCTCAACTGTTCTTATGAAACCCCCAGATCCGGCCGCCGGCCGTGTTCTCTCCGCCGCCGGCGCGCTAACCGCGCGGCCGGCAGTCCTCCAAAACACACCAAAATAACCCCCTTTTCGTCCTCAACATGAATCCGTGGTTGGATTCTGAGGATACACCCTTGTTTGCCCTAGATCTAGAAAATACGAAGCGAAAAAAATATTTTTTAAACCAAAACGAAACTACAAGGGGTCTTCCCCTCCCTTTAGTTCACCATATCAGGCTTGGAGAAGCTGAAAGGCTTATCACTAAGGAAGGGAAGACCCACAAACAGAGATGGTAAGACGACTCTCTTCTTTTTGTTTCTGTTTTCTTCTTTCGTATATGCATGTAAAAAAAACAAGTAAGAGAAAGAAACAAGTGTTTACCACTGGACTGTCTTTCGATTATCACTTGACTGGTTACAATTTTTGGGTTTTTTTTTCAAGATCTCTGTTCTCTCCCTTTTTTTTACCACTCTTTTTTCTCTCCCGTTACAAAAGTCCCCGTTTCATATATATTATTGTCTTTTTTTTGTTGCAAGTTGCATCTTGCTTTTTCAGATCTGAACTGACAATTTTTGCTTGTTGTCTTGGGCATGTTCTGAACACGGGGGCTGAATATCGGCGTGGTGGCGGTATGGATGTTCTGCCAGCGGCCAGACGCGTTCTCGGCCGTTAGATCATATCTGATCTAACGGTCGAGATGGCTTGAAGAACGAACGGCCTGGATGAAGCCTCGATTTGATGAGACGGCTCCGATCTTGCCACGTGGAGCTCCGCGATCGAGGAGTCGAAATCGTTGATCTTACGCGCGTGGGATATTAAAGCGTCGCGCGTGGACCACACGCCGCGGCGGCACTCGAGCGGTCCATACGTGTGGAACACGCGGCTGGCGATATTTTTGACCTCTTGGTTGTATCGTGGCGTTGGATCGATCTTGATCCAACGGCCCACGATCCACCACATCTGATAATCGTAATTAGATAAGATTTGGGTTTGGGCCAACCGGGCCTTGTAATTTGTTTGTAATTGGACTTGGACTTCATTTGGGTTTAATATATTTAATTTTTTGATTTCATTTTATCAGCCCAATTATGTTAATAATAATATAATTATAATAGCAATACACATACATACGAAAACGTATACTTATATTATACAAACATTAATTAATATAACATTCTAGCATACGTACGTATAATCATACATATAATTAACATAACATCTATATATTAATCAAATACGCTCATACTCTAGATACATACACGATACACATACATCATTAATACGTATACATACATAGCTTATAATATACATGCACACACTACCTTATATTTATATTAGTAACATTCATATATAATAAATATACATGCAATATGTATTTACAAATGAAAATGAGTGATTACAGTATCATCACCTGATGCCAAATAGATTCCTTGAACTTCTTTTGACGCCAAATAGATTCCTTGAACTTCTTTTGTTTTCATAATTCAGATGTTAGAGCCTTATATTTTCCATCATGCTCACCGTTCGGAGAACCATGCAGCCATGAGTCTAACTTATCAATTTCCATTTCCAGCTCTGTAATTCAATTATCAACATGTTCCAATAAGGAAAATATCGAGAAGCCTTTAATTAATGAAGAAATTAAAGTGGGGTTGCATGGGAAATTCGGTTGTGACGAGCTGGCTAACGTGAATTTGCATGAAACTGTAGATGGAAGTGTTGTATCTCAAGGGTGCAATAAAGCTTTTGAGGGTATGAATATGAAGGGGTTCAAAAATCACGAATTAAGCTCAACAGATTTGTCCGATGATGAGTTAAAGGTGGAAATGGTTGAAGAGCAAGATATTTTCGTCGAAAAAGGGGAAAAGCTTTCGTGGGAAGCGAAGGTGGATGCCTTAAATGGGGCAATCCGATCGGGTGTTATTGAGAACAAAGATGAAATGGAAGATGTGGCAAATGACTTCATGTTAGATTTTTCTGAAGTGCGTGGGTTAGATCGATCAAAGAAGGGCAAAAAATATGATTCTTTGCTATCCTTCCAAGATAAAGTTTTATCGCCCTTAGAAAGAAAGAAAAGGGATAAACCCAAGAGAAAAATAAGATAAAAGTTAAGTCTTTGGATGCATGATGGGAGATGAAGGGGATAGGCGTTGTGGTTTAGGGTTGCCTTAGTCCGGAGTTATCATGGTTTAAGATCTTAATTGGTCTATATCGGTTATCATTGGCGAGATGGCGCGTTGGAATAGTGCGTAAGATTGTTGTTGGCTCTAGATGGTTGTTAGGTATGTATGCTCTTATAGGTGATGACTTTTGTTTCATGTATTTGGGGACTAGTTAGCGTTGTTCGATTTTGGCTAGATGTTGGTTTTTGATTTGTGTCACTTTTTTAAGGAGGTCGAACTTTGATGGATTATTATTGTAGATCAGTAGCGTGCGAGTCTGTAACAGGTTGTATTTTTATCTCATGTATCTCCAAGTTGAGTGTACTTTTTCCTCTATCTAGGGTTAGGGAGGTTTTTAATGAGGTACTCAAATTGGATCAGGGTCGTTTATAACCACTTTTGTGGTATTCTAAATTAATATAAAAATTTCTTTGCCGAGCAAAAAAAAAAACATGGCCAAAACTCTCCCTGTTCTATTTCCTTATAAAACAATGTAGCTTGTGAAGCTTTCAAACTAAGTTGCCACTGCCCATTTTGACTGATATCTTTTGCCATTCTGCATCAAAAACACTCACATTGCGCTGCTCCTCGAGCCAAAAATTGAGGAAGCGAGAGGGGCGAGCCCCCTAATCAAACTCATCACTGATAAGGTACAACAGAGAATGGTTCGATATCCCTTTTAGAAGATTTTGCTGCAAAAATTTAGATAAGTGATTAAACCACTCACAAGTGAACATAAAACGGCCAAGTCGACTACATCGACCCCCGAGACAAAACCAAGTAAAGCCTTTGCCCTCTAATCGAATACCCATAAGGCTACAGGCATCATAAAATTCAACAAGCTCCTCCAAACCACGATAATAAAACAAACAACCTAGTCTTTCCGACACATCCTTCACAATGTTAAAATCATCGCCAATACACAACGGTGCATCCAAACCAGAAACAACACCAGAAAGAGTTTCCCAAAGACTAACATGAGCATCAAGTAAATAAGGAGCATATACATTACCCATAAAACACAACCAATCCTCATTAATCTGCGCACCTTTGACAATTATAAAGTTCAGATGTATCACGACTGAGTCTTTACAGAATCGAGATATTTCCCATACTATAAGCAGACCCTCAGAATTTCCTATCGATGGTGAAAAAGCAAACTCAAAATTATCCGAATGCCAGACACGACTTACCACTCCATATTCAACATTTTCCGTTTTAGTCTCTTGTAAAAGGGCATCTCACAATGGTGTTGCATTAACAGATCATGAATAGTGTACTTTTTCATCGACAACCCCAATCCTCGAACGTTCCATAGCAGCACCCTCATTATCGACCTTTATTCGTGCTTATCTCATAATTCAATAAGACGAGCAATGTCCTATACTATTTCTTCCTCTTTACCAATTGTCGATTCTCTAACCAGCCTGCCGATTTTAAGAGTTTCCCCAGCCTCACGCAAGATTTGTCTTTTCTGCCTCACAAAATCAGAATCTAAAAGGGAACTATTAGCAAAACCTTGTTCCAGGTTCAAAGCTTTCTTTGTCTGGCCACGACCCCTTCTGCCAGTCCCCTCATAATTCACAAAGTCAGATTTAAACACTCTCTCAATCGGTCTAGGCCTTAGCACCGTAGACGGGCTGGTTGAGCAAGCTTGTACTTCAAATTCTGCTACGTCCAATACCCGAGGACTAATCTCAAAACCAAGATCAACCGGGCCCATTAATTCATCGGATACTCTGGGTTTAGAACCGAACACTATTTCCTCTACACACTCTTCATTGTAACAAGGCCGACTACCCACCTCAATAGGAGATGCAACAACTGAGTTTGATACAAGTCTCTCCTAAAGATGAAAGATCCCCCTATGAACATTAAACAATTCCCTCGACTTCGGACTACCAAGGTGCGTTGGTCGGGGTAAGTTTTTAGTTCTACATTGTGTGGTATATATTGGTGTTGGTATAGTTAGGAGTTTTAACTTGGGAACTTCTTTGGTTTGCTTTTGAAGTTAAGAGTGTTTTTAGAGCCATGAATCTTTGGGTTGCAGATTCTTGTGAGAATTGTTTTAGTCGAGTTATAGTGTTCTCAGTTAGTTTGAGGAGTTGGAAGATTTTATAATTGGGTGAAGTTTGGGTTTGGAGCAATAGGAAGTTTTCAATATCTTGAATTGCTTCTTTGATTCTCCCTTGACGGTGGCGGTCGAACACATGGTGTTGGCTTATTGTGTTATTTAGAACTATTATGCGGTTGTTGAGTGTCTTTTATTTGTGCTAGTTGGTGGCTATTTTTTGGTCTAAAAAGGGTCCTTTTCATATTTGGTGATGGGGTTTTTCTATTTGATTATGTCTCGTGTTTCTTTGGTGAATATCATTTTTGAGTGTTTCCAAGAGTTTGGATTAGTTTCACTTTTTTCTGGCAAAGTAAAGTTTGGGCAGGCAATTTGGTGGTATATTGCACTGCTTCATTGGTCGATTATTTGGTCTGTCATTTTTGTGTCTTTGGTTTGAACAAAGTAGTTCCAATGTTGCTTTAGTTTTGGTGGGGTTTCATGTGTATTTTTAATTATTTGTATTATTAGGATGATCAATCAATTTAGATGGTGGCCAAGAGGGGGTGAATTGGCAATTTTAAATTTTGGAAGCAATTTAATAATGTATGAACAATGGGACACAAGGATTTATAGTGGTTCAAGCTTATAACAAGCTCTACGTCCACTACCTTAGCTTCCTACTAAGGATTTTCAACAATTTCACTATGAAATTCTTCCCCTTTTCTAGGCTTAGGAGGCAACCGTTACAAGTTCAAGCTTTCTACCCAAAGCTTTGAACAATTCACTCACAATACAAAGAAAGAAGTTTGGCAAATAAAATATCTTCACAAGATACAAATTTTTGCCAATAATGATCACTCACAATCCCAAACTTGAAACAAAGATATACAAAAGAATTACACAAGTTGGGTGTACAAGATTTGACTCTAAAAGCACAAAGGGTTGGATTTTGCTTGATTGCTTGAATATTGTTCAATGAATGTTCAATAATTGTTGCAACAGCATTGGAGTCTTGTATTTATACCCTCTCATTGATTTCTAGCCGTTTGAGTGGTTGGAGTATTGAATATAGCTGTTGAAGGACTTCTTTCCCGCAATAAATACTGTCTGCCAACCATCCGTATCGGTACATGAAGGGCCGTATCGATACCTGTTATTAGAAAAATATAGCCGTTGTGCAGTAGCGTATCGATACGCGGGAGGGTGTATTGAAACGGTCATAGTATAAAATAGGGGGCGTATCGAAACGGCAAGGCCATATTGGTGCGATATTTGCTTACTGGAATCCGAGTTGAAAAATTGCATTGATACGCCTAGGGGCGTATCAATACGGCTAATGAAAAATTGAAAGTTCGTTGATTCCAATAACTGACAAGGCAACAGTCGAAAACATTTAATGCAAAGATCTCGAAGATCTTGACAAACCGTATCGAAACGGATGGTACCGTATCGGTACGATTAAAAATATCCTAAACACAGATTTCAGATTGTATCGAAACGGACAAGGCCGTATTGAAATGCAAAGCTTAAAACGTTTGCCCAGATGAAGGCCGTAACGAAACGCAAGGCCTAATTTTTCAAAGTCATATGAATGCCTTATCGAAACGGGTTAAGCCGTATATGTACGCTTTACAAAACCAAATTCCAGTAACCAATTTCCGGATCGAAACACCAAGGGGTGATCAATACTCCTGGCAAAAATATATAGTTTGGCTTGAAAACACTTAGAAAAATTTTGGGTTTATGTTTTGGACTTAAAGAAAATTTTACTTGTCAATTTGTGAGACTTTAGAATACTTAAAATTTTATTTCCTTTTACAATTTAGTCCTTAAACACTTTGTTATATCAAAATCAAACATAAGTTTTACAATCTCCCCCTTTTTGATATAACAAAACCAAAGTGAAAAATTTTATGTATCTTTAGAAAACTTTGAAAAATATTCCCCCATAATTTAAGACTGAAAAAGTTTGAAAAATTTTGGCTAAACTTCTCCCCCTTTTTGTTAGATCAAAATCCATTCAATAGGGCATAACAAGTAAACAACAATAACTCCAAGCAATTAAATAAGCAACATAATCATTAAAATTTAAACCATAATCCAAGATAACCAAATCCAATCCAACTCAAATCCTAAAAGTATAATCCAAATAACAAAGCAATGATAAAGCATAGGAGTTCATAAAAACATAAAAACAAAGGTGCGTAAACTAGTCCTAATATGATATGATATGCAATATGCCAAAAGATTCGTCTCATCGTCTCCATCGTCTTCATCTTCATCCTCATCATCATTGTTGGCTTGAGTCCCAAGGGATTGACGCCATTCACCATGAAACACGGTAAGAGATATATCCATGGAGTTATGGTGATTTTCAATAGTCGTTACTATTTCCTCCAAGGATATGAAGCGTGTGTCAATCGCGGTAAACCCGAAATCCATGGTTGTTTGCAAAGAATCAATGTTGCCACTCAAGTTGGTGAATTGCCCACTGAGGTAAGCCATAAGAGCATTAAGATTTGGTTGAGCCACCGGAGCTTATGGAATGGGAGCCACTTGAGAAGCCACCACCAGATCGGGTTGAACACCTCTCCGAAGATCAGTATTCTGAATCCATTCTCCATTGTAGTATGTGAACTTTGCACTACGAAGAGAACACTCATCAATAGGATCGGTGAGAGGTTTCGCAAGGTCATAGGAGCACTCAATTCTTATCTTGTGAAATATGTAGCTCAAGGTAGTGTTGTATGTGAAAGATGTAACCATAGAGGTATGACGATGTTACAAAAGGAAGACGATTTCTGTGAACATAATTTGAGCAAGGTTAGGGCGTTTACCCTCACGGAAGCAACAGATCCAAAAGTCGTCAACTTGTCAAATTGTGGAGAACTTCCCACCGGATGGACGAAACCACCAAGTGATCATGAGGTGTAGAATACGGCTATAGGCATCTAGTACGGTCATAGAGCCTCCAAGGGTATGTCCCATGGAATCCTCATCATCAATTCCGGTATTCTCAAAACCCAAATAGTTTGCTAAAATGGTTGAATCAGTACGGAATTTCTTACCCATTAAATAAGATTTAATTGCAATAACCAAGGATCGATTTTCATTGAAAATACACCTGGTATTGGAATAAAAAATCAAAACAAGGTTTCGGTATAAAATCCCGGGTATATTAAAAAAAGGCATAAATTTCCATTCTTCCATCAAATTAAGATATTTAAATTGAAATCTTTCAGGTGATAGAAAATGGACGGAAGTACAACGCTCTCGGCGAATTTTATAACTTTGATACTTTTTAAAATGATCCATGGCATGTGGAAATTGCGGTTCATTAAAACAATCTTGATAGATATGGGTAAGATTGGGTCGATTACCATTATGATCGGGATTTTGACTAGGAGGATTGGAACTAGAGGCGATTTCTTTTCTTGCACGTTTCTTTGGTGCCATAATCTGAAAACAAAATCAAACCAAAAACGATGTATGCATAAATCAACATATTCGATCCAAAAATTAATCCTATAATCAAGGTATTGTTAAAAATATATACAATATAGTTTAAAAACATATACAAGTATAAAAATAAATTTTGGTAAAAGAAAACTTCAAAACAGTGTTAAAAATTCTACAATATAATTTTATATTAGAATAAAAAAATTTCAGATTTGAAGAAGTTTTTACAAAAACGTTGAAAACTATAATATATATCCTAAATATGTAATTATGATTCAAAAACATTGAGTAAATATGTACGAAAATTGAAAAGAAAAAGTTAGGGTTTATACCTTGAATTTGGGATTATGGATGAATGAAGAGATGTTGATGCACAAACTTGATGATTTTTGCTTGGGTTTGATGTAAAAACCAAAAGCCCTCAAAGATTTTGAAGAATTGTGTGAAAATTTGTGAAGGATTGAGGGGCTTTTATAGTTGAAATCTGACCTAGGGTTTTAGAGAAAATAGGGGTATTTGATTTAAAGTAGGAAAGCCTCTTTTAATTCCTTTTAAATTGCCCCGCAGCTGCGCGCACCGATACGCCACGTGGCATACCGAAATGGTTGTAACCCATTTCGATATGCGACCTCGTATCGGTACAACTTAATCTATACCGAAACATGTTTCAATAACCCGTATCGATACGTAGTACACCGTATCGATAGGCTTGTTCCAGAATTGACATTTTTGGCTGCAGGTTGCTCAAAATTTGATTTGAATCGAATCGAAATGCATGAAAATTATATGAGATCATCATGTATGAACAAAAAAAAACGCATACTCCCCCTAGCAACAAGCATAGATGCATATAGTAGCAAAATCACATAAGCAATGCAATCAAATAAATTCAAGCATGTTTTTAAGACCAAAAAAGACTTTAAGGGTCAAGGAAGGATGGTTAAACCTAACTCTCTCCTAAGAGACCAAAAATGCTCTTTGTTTAGTGGTTTGGTGAAGATATCCGCTAATTGATTTGAGGTGTTAACATATTCTAGAACTACATCATTTTTAAGACATGATCCCTAATAAAATGATGTCTTATTTCTATGTGTTTGGTTCTAGAGTGTTGGATGAGGTTCTTAGTGAGACAAATGACACAAGTATTGTCACACCTAATGGGGATGATACCTACATCAATTCCATAATCAATGAGTTGTTGCTTCATCCAAAGGACTTGAGCACAACAACTTCCTAAGGATATATATTCGGCTTCAGTGGTAGATAATTCTACACTATTTTGCTTCTTAGAAAACCAAGATATAAGCATACTACCTAGGAATTGACATGTGCCAGAGGCACTTTTTCTATCTATTTTACAACCCCCATAATCCGCATCCAAGAAGGCATGTAAACTAAAGGAAGAGTCTCTAGGATACCAAAAACCTAAACAAGGTGTATCTCTAAGGTATCTAAAGATCCTCTTAACGGCTATAAGGTGGGATTCGCTAGAACTAGCTTGAAATCTAGCACACAAGCAAACACTAAACAAGATATCCGGTCTACTTGTGGTAAGATAAAGCAAAGATCTTATCATTGATCTATAAAGCTTTAAATCCACACACTTACCTCATTCATCCTTATCAAGCCTTGTAGAAGAACTCATTGGTGTGGCTTAAGGTTTTGCGTTCTCCAAGCCAAACTTCTTGAGCATGTCCTTTATATATTTAGCTTGATTGATGAAGATGCCATCCTTCCTTTGTTTAATTGACATATAATACATTTTCAATAAGTATGGAAGACTAATTACCAATGGAACCCATTCCTTCAATTTGACCTTTGGAGTTGTCACCAAATGTCACTAATCCTCCTCTCTTTAGCTCTAGTTCCAAGAATCTACTCTTGTCTCCGGTCATATGGCTTGAGCATCCACTATCAACGAACCACGTATTTGCACTTGTAGTCTTAGCCTTGTAGCAATGCTCCCCCTACAAACATGGAATCAAACTTTGATTTTTGGTACCCAAATATTTTTGGGTCCATGAGCATTAGTTCTCAAAATCTTGGTTCCCTTAAGAATCCAAGAAGCAATCTCATTAGCATTGTTAGAAGCTGCAACATTCTTAGGAATCCAAATGCTTCTAACTTTCTTACCATGATAGGGTCTTGAATACCCTTCATGTTTGTATCTATTAAAGTTCCTTTTAACATTGTTGGGTTTTGAAGATTGCCCTTTTTCAAAACTTGATTTCCCAACATTCTTTAAGGAAGCTTTGAGATCATTTACCTCCTTGAGGTAATGATCTTTTAACTCGGAAAGAAGGTTATTTAAATCAACGTTTTCTTGTTCAAAATACTTTTGATTATCTTGTAACTCACTAACCTTCTTTTCAAGTTCTGAATTGGTTTTAGATAAGGAATCGTTTTGGTTTTTCAAATCAAGGATAGTTTTCTTATTTTTCAAAATAGATTCCTTATATTTTTCAACCAATTCGTCATAAGCATCTTGTAACTCATTATAATCATCAAATAATTCATCATAGGTAAGATCATTTAATGAGTTAGAGGTTACCTTAGGATCCTCCTCAAAGGCCATGAGACATAAGTTTGCAATTTCGTGCTCATCATCACTTGAAGACTCTTCATCGCTCTAAGTGGCTACATGGGCCTTGTGCTTTTTTTTTTCTCTCGAAGCCCTTCTTCTTGAGTTGGGGACAATCGATTTTGATGTGCCCCAGCTTCTTACATTCATAGCACACGATAGTATCCTTCTCTTCTTCTTTGCTCTTGTTCTTGAGATCCATTTTTCGATTGAATTTTCTTCTTCGGTTGGATCTCATGAGCCAAGTGAATCGTTTAGCTATCATAGCCAATTCCTCATCTTTCTCCTCACTAGAATCACACTCATCATATGAAGCTTTAAGAGCAATTCTACTCTTCTTCTTCTCTACTTATTTCTTCTCGACCTTCATTTCTTCCTTCTTCTTTTACTTATCTCTTCATTTCTTCATTATCTCATGGGTGAGAAGAGACCCCATGAGAGCGTCGAGCTTTAGTGTCTTGAGATCTTTCGTTTCTATAATGGTCATTCTTTTACCATCCCAAGAATCAAGAAGTGAGTAGATTAGTTTTTGAACTAGCTTCTCATTCGGAATGATTTCTCCTAGACCCTTGAGGCCATTGACAATGACGGAGAATCGTTCAAACATTTTGGAGATGTCCTCATCCGGCTCCATCTTGAAATTTTCATAGCACAAATTAAGAAGCCCAATCTTGGTCTTCTTAACTTCATTGTGGCTTTGATATGTATTGTTAGGATGATCAATCAATTTAGATGGTGGCCAAGATGGGGTGAATTGGCAATTTTAAATTTTGGAAGCAATTTAAGAAGGTATGAACAATGGAACACAAGGATTTATAGGGGTTTAAGATTCTAACAAGCTCTACGTCCACTAACTTAGCTTCCTACTAAGGATTTTCAACAATTTCACTATGAAATTCTTCCCCTTTTCTAGGCTTAGGAGGCAACCGTTACAAGTTCAAGCTTTCTACCCAAAGCTTTGAACAATTCACTCACAATACAAAGAAAGAAGTTTGGCAAATAAAATATCCTCACAAGATACAAATTTTTGACCAATAATGATCACTCACAATCCTAAACTTGAAACAAATATATACAAAAGAATTACACAAGTTGGGTGTACAAGGTTTGACTCTAAAAGCACAAAGGGTTAGATTTTGCTTGATTACTTGAATGTTGTTCAATGAATGTTCAATAGTTGTTGCAGTATCATTGGAGTCTTGTATTTATAACCTCTCATTGATTTCTAGCAGTTTGGGTGGTTGGAGTATTGAATATAGCTGTGGAAGGACTTCTTTCCCGCAATAAATGTTGTCTGCCAACCATCCGTATCGGTACACGAAGGGTCGTATTGATACCTTTACAAGAAAAATATAGCCGTTGTGCAGTAGCGTATCAATATGCATGAGGGCATATCGAAACGATCATAGTGTAAAATAGGGGGCGTATCGTAACAGCAAGGCCGTATCGGTACGATATTTGCTTACTGGAATCAGAGTTGAAAAATTGCATCGGTACGCCTAGGGGCGTATCGATACGGCTAACGAAAAATTGAAAGTCTGTTGATTCCAATAAATGACAAGGCAACGGTCGAAAGCATTTAATGCGAAGATCTTGACAAACCGTATCGAAACAGATGGTACCGTATCAGTACGATTAAAAATATCCTAAACCCAGATTTCAGATCGTATCGAAACGGACAAGGCCGTATCGAAATGCAAAGCTTAAAATGTTTGCCCATATGATGGTCGTATCGAAACGCAAGGCCTAATTTTTCAAAGTCATATGAATGCCGTATCAAAACGGGCTAAGCCATATCGGTACGCTTTGCAAAACCAAATTCTAGTAACTAATTTCCATATCGAAACACCAAGGGTGTATCGAAACACCTGGGCGAAAATACATAGTTTGGCTTGAAAACACTTAGAAAAATGTTGGGTCTAAGTTTTGGACTTAAAGAAAATTTTCCTTGTCAATTTGTGAGACTTTAGAATACTTAAAAATTTATTTTCTTTTACAATTTAGTCCTTAAACACTTTGTTATATCAAAATCAAACATAGGTTTTACATGTATGATGGTGGGTTTTTGCTTTGTTTGATTGCTTTTGGGTAGGGCGAAGTAGTTTTGTGTTTCGTTGATTGTGATACGATGTTGTTTTGGTTCTCATCCCTCGATGCGTTGTACTTTTTTCCTCCATTTAGTTAGGGAGGTTTTAACGAGGCACACATTTAGGGTTTAGAAAATTTTTAATAAATAAAACAACTTTTGCCGAGCAAAAAAAAAAACAAGTATGATCAATAATGCAAGAGTATAACTTAACTGTCTCTTTTCTAAAATCTAGACTACAACTGCTAAAAACCATAGATCGAGGGGTCAAATATGTAATATATATAATCATTTGTTAAATGCAGAGCATAAAGTGATTTGGTTTTCATGTTTTTTTTGTTTGTATTATGCCATTACTTGGCTTTTTTTTTTAATTTTGTTAATAGATTATATTTACCTTACGGAAAAAATAACATTAAAGTCTTACAATCCATACATTCTTCCTCCCACCGCTTACCCTTTATACTAATTATAATTATCTTGTTCTCCTTTGTGTAAATTTGGTTGTAATTTATTTATGCATTTAAGTTAAATTGTTTATTGATAATTACAATGTAATTTGAAAAAGGGTAAACTAATGAGATGGTCACATTCGTTTATTAAGTGTACACTTTTACTTATCAATTTCAAAAAAACAAAAGATTTAGTCACTTACGTTTTTGTTTTTAAATATTTTTTCACTCGGGTGTTAATTGTTGTTAGACTACTGACAATGTGTTGACTTAACACAGTAAAACAAAGAGTAAATTATCTAGATAGTCACTAAAATATTACTTCACTCCTATTTTCACCACCAAACTAAAAACAATTTGTATAATCACACATTTAGTCCTCGATATTTACACATACAATCAATTTAGTCATAATTTTAATATAAAAATAATTTAAAGTGATTTAGGTTAAGGAAGGAAATAGTTGTGTTTAATCCATTTTGAAGCTATTGAATTCCTTGCTATCATACACTGATCCCACAAAGTAACTCATTTCACTTATGTTGTGGACTGCATCCAAAGACTCAACACTGAATTTGGTTTTAGAATATTGCTCTTTATATGTCGTGAAGTCGAAAGAAGTCAAATCTATCGGCAATATCAGTGTCAAAGAAAGGCAAAAGCTTGGTGTTACAGGCAAGTTTCTCGACCTTTCGACATGTTTCAATCCTTGTAAATTCTATTTGTTATGCTATAAGAAGTTCAACGAATCTAGACTATTAATACCTAAAAAATGGCACTCTCTAGTATCATATCTCTAATCTCAACATCTCTCAATAAATCATCTCGTTTTCAAAAACCCATATCTTTTTATTCCACCAATGTTGTTTTCTTCTCCTCTTCGACCACCCATGAATCAATATCTTCCTTTCCTTTAATTGATCACTTAATTTAGAAACATAACTTCTCCCCTAAAATAGTAATCAAAACTGCATCTTCCTTAACCTTTGTGAAGGATCCTCGTAAGTGTGATAATATGATATCCTTCTTAA
Organism: Hibiscus mutabilis; assembly: GCA_019671005.1. Taxonomy (NCBI): domain Eukaryota; kingdom Viridiplantae; phylum Streptophyta; class Magnoliopsida; order Malvales; family Malvaceae; genus Hibiscus; species Hibiscus mutabilis. The sequence continues at coordinate 62,982 of JAGYYJ010001194.1, read as the reverse complement.
AAGAAAACGATTTCTCAATATCTCATATTAAAATAAAGAATATAAGAGAAGTTGTAAGAACGGTTTACCGTGAACAAAAGGATCGTGACAACAGCCCAAAGGAATTGTTGTAAGAGAATGCTTTTAACGAATGTTCGTTTGGAAACCAAATTCTTCTCTTCCTCGTCTCTTTTAGAATGCAATCTATAATTTTCTGGTGACCCTAAACACATAAATTCAAGAATAAATCCAATAAACAACAATAGGAAGCACAGTTCCCAACAATTCATCAATACAACAAAACCTGTTCACGGTTGAATCTCCAGCCTAAATGAGCATAATAATAACCTTCACCACTAGGTAGAGCGTGACAAAAACAACCCAACTTACAAAGAAAACCATTCACCAAAGAAACTCATGATGTACAATATCAGACATAACTAAATGAGTCCAGCAACTCCAAACGAACCAATTCTACTATACATGTTCAGCACAACCTTCTCCACTACCATGGACCATAATCGTATCAACCTAAATACAACAAAAACATCCAGTAACCTCTACACAAACCAAAACCAGCCTCATCTAATCTCCATCCAAAATATAATCCACTTTATTTTTGAAGCTCTAATCTCACTAACTTTTCCAAACCTGTTCGTTTGGAAACCAAATTCTTCTCTTCCTCGTCTCTTTTAGAATGCAATCTATAATTCGTAGATGACCCTAAACACATAAAATTTCAAGGATAAATATTATAAACAACAATCGGAACCACAATTCCCAACAATTTATCGATACAACAAAATTTGTTCATGGTTGACTAAAGTAATCTCAAACAAAATCACATGAAATGAATTTTTAAAGGAAAAATAACGACAACGTTCAATGTTAGAGTCTTTCAGTCAAAATCTAAAGGTTTAAATTGACCTAAATAAAAGTCAAATTTTGATTTATTAAAACTAAAAATATCTGGGCCAAGTAAGCACGTCGTTAGTTCTGTAACGACAATTAACACCCCGAGTGACTAACTGCTTAAAAAACGAAAGCGTAAATGGCCATAATGTTAGTTTTTTTGAAATTGGTGAGTAAAAGTGAACATTTACTAAACGAAAGTGACCATCACGGTAGTTTACCCTTTAAAAAATTATATGAATAAATTATTAATGCATCAAAGTACTACTCTATATGAATAGATAATATTTATGTAACCTTTGTCATTATTTCGAAATTTATATAATATATGAAATCAATGCATCAAAATTAATATGAAAAGACTATATTTATATAATCGTTGTTGTTATATCAAGATTTAATAGATTGCTTGTGATTTGTTTTATTTTGATATTATAATCATTTGTGAGTATCGTGTATATATATAAGTTTTAATAGGTTAATAATTTTTAGATTGTGAAGGGATTATAGTTTGAACATTACTTTGCCTGTTTATATACAAGAAGGGCTTGATGTTGGCCTGTCATAGGAAGGAAACGGCACGGTGAGATAGCATTTTTTTTTTTGATTTATGGGGGGTATTTGAATACAAAATCAGGCTCCTCCATGTTTCCAAATGCAATACAACTGACCTGCAGCTGCACTCAAAACAATGAGTGCTCAAAATGGACATGGAACATTTGGGTCAAATTCTGGTTCTGATCCCTACCATACTATGCGGAAATTAGAGATTTAATCCATGTACCTTAATTTGGCATGATTTGGTTTCTCCACGTCGTTAAATAGTTAACACTATTAACCGTTACGTGTAAAATGCCGGTGCCAATTTTTTAACAAAAACACCCATTCTAACATTATTTATTGTGTAGTAATATTAATGTGCTGGTATTTATGACTATAGACATGAAACATTTCAAGGGTGAATGAACTGTGGAAGCTCTTACAGCATGCAGATATGATATCATTGCTGTTTTGGTTGTAGTTTATTACTGGAAAAGCTGTTGATTGGAGTCCATACAGTTTTTGTTAAACCTATTTCCTAGTGTTTGCCGTTTGGTACTTGTATCCGAAAGGCATAGTAAAAGGACCAAAACCAAGATTTGACCAAAGTTTTGGACTATATAATCATCACAGTGGGTGTGCCTGATCAAATGATCAAGACAATTACCATTGAGAAGAGTTTGCAGGGCACGGAGATAGGCAAGAATAGATAATAGAGTATATAAGTGGGAGGATTCATCATCCTTTTTCTCATTCATCCAACCATTAATTTTCCCAATCCCAGCAAAGTCTTATTCTCAGAATGGGTTCCAAAAAACCAGCTGCAACAGCAATTCACATATTTGGCCTTGATAGTATTAGTGGTTGCGAATTTAGTCTGTGAAGGTGGAGCCACCTCCCGCACAAGTCTTGAAGATGCATCAATGTACGAGAGGCATCGACAATGGATGTCCCAATTTGGACGAGTTTACAGTGACAACAATGAGAGGCACAAGCGTTTCAACATTTTCAAACAAAACGTGGCACTCATTGACTCTTTCAACAACGCCAATAACAAGCCTTACAGCCTTGCTGTCAATCAGTTCGCAGATCTAACAAACCAAGAGTTCACTGCTTCTCGGAATGGGTTCAAGGGTCACATGTGTTCCAACAAGGCTACTACTTTCATATACGAAAACGTCACCGCATTGCCTTCTACTGTGGATTGGAGAAAGAAAGGAGCTGTTACCCCTGTCAAGGACCAAGGCCAATGCGGTCTGCTCTAATCTCTTATACTCTTGAAATACAGTATTATTCAGCTTCTTAAACTTTTTCTTTTGTGAATGTTCTAATTCTGAAACTATCAATCTCAGGATGCTGTTGGGCGTTTTCCGCTGTGGCAGCCATGGAAGGGGTTACCAAGCTAACAACAGGTACGTTGATTTCCTTGTCTGAGCAAGAACTGGTCGACTGCGACACCAAAGGTGAGGATCAAGGCTGCCAAGGTGGTTTAATGGACGATGCCTTCCAATTCATCCAGAAGAACAAAGGCCTAACAACCGAATCCAACTACCCCTACACGGGAGTTGATGGCACATGCAATGCCAAGGAGGAAGCCAACCATGCAGCTACCATAAATGGCTTCCAAGATGTGCCCGCCAATAGTGAAGATGCACTGCAGAAGGCTGTTGCGAACCAACCTGTTTCGGTTGCCATCGATGCCAGCGGGTTCGAGTTCCAGTTCTACTCCGGTGGAGTATTTACGGGATCCTGTGGCACGCAGCTGGATCATGGAGTGACGGCTGTTGGATACGGGGAGGATGATGATGGGACTAAGTATTGGTTGGTGAAGAACTCGTGGGGCACTAGCTGGGGTGAACAAGGCTACATTAGGATGCAAAGAGATGTTGATGCAAAGGAAGGTCTTTGTGGCATAGCAATGCAAGCATCCTACCCCACTGCATAAACAAAACTTTAGCTCTAATATGCTCATTTCGTAAATATATCAATGTACCATATGTGAATCTACTATGAACTATGCAAACATACACTATGATGCTCTATTATATGGAACCCCAATGTCTGTTTTCAATGTCTTAATTTTCTTCTTCAACTTTCAACTTTAAACGGATGACTTAATTCTACGACATGGAAGTTCCGAATATGAAAATCAAATGTTCTTATTTTTTAATAAAAATACATGAATATCTCTCTAAAACGATTATTCACACCACATTCGAAATTAATTCAGCAGTGAAAATGATTAAGATTTGGTGTTAACTAGGGGTGTCGTTTGAGGTTTCAGATTGTCCTATGGTGTGTTTTATCTGAGGTGCTCGCTTCATTGAATGGGTGCGGTGTTGCTTAGGGCAAAATGTGTTCAGGTAGCTAGGGAGTATTGGCTTTGTTTTTAAATCTTTGTGCGAAGAGGGATTATGTGCTTGCCCTAAGGTGGTGTTGTCGTTGGTTTTCTTGTTAGGTAGAGACTTTTTCTTGTGCTAGGTAGCAAGCTTGTGAAAGGGTCAGAGTAGCAAAATTTTGGCGATTAGTGACCTGTGCAGGTGGTTAAGGGAGTAGTGTTCGGTGGGTGTAGGTGTGTGTTTGTAGTCTTCTTTTTGGAAAGCTAGTGTTGGTGCTAGTTTCTTCATTGGCTGGGAGTTTCGAGAATATAGTTTTGGATTGGTTGTGTTACAGGAGGGAGTTATAGCTTTCAGTCTGGCTGGGAAGGCTTTTTGTTTATTTTATGTTTTTGCGGTGTTAAACGGATGACTTAATTCTACGACATGGAAGTTTCGAATATAAAAATCAATATTCTTATTTTTCAATAAAAATACATGAATATTTCTCTAAAACGATTATTCACACCACATTCAAAATTAGTTAAGAGGTGAAAATGATTAAGCACCATCTCGAGCGGAACATTAGAGCAGATTTTGTTGCCAAACCTCTTAAAGCAAGTACGTGTATTTCAATTCGTGATAAAGAAAATGTGAAATATTGTTCAGACAAGGTTTGATATTCAAATTTTACAAACTTTTAATATTAGCACTTGAGATTTTTTCTGCATGATCAATTTAACATAAATGAACTCTAAACTTTTAAAACTAAATAATTAATTATTAAAATGAAAATTAATTTTTTAAATGATTAAATTAGATGATTAGTCACTGTATTATGTGCAAGCTTTCTTTTTTCTCGTTCAACCAAGAAAACTTAAAATATGATCGCTCATTCATAATCTCTTAACGAAATGATGTTGCGGCACGTTAACCGAATGGTTAATGTAGAATTTGGCCCTTGAACTATAACTAAAGTGCCACTTTGATACTTTTAGAATTTCTTTAACGACGATTCTAAAGGAACTCAATATATTACTTAACCAATTAATTTTTTGTCTTTGATGTATTAGAGTAGAAATCGTCATCCTATTTATGCTCTAACATTAAAAATTTTGATTTAGGGTTTAAGGGCTTAGGATTATGTTTTAGAGTATTTGGTGTATGGTTTATCTTTAAGGGTTTGGGGTTGATAATTTAGAATTTAAGGTTGGCGCTTAGAATTTGATTTTTTTAGTGTTGGGCATAGAAAGATTTAAGGTTAGGGTTTGAGGTTATTGAGTTTCTTAAATTGAGTCATGTATGTCAATTCGTAATAAAGAGATGTAAAAATATTGTTCGAACAAGATTAGTATTCATTGTTAAATTGAAAATTAGTTTTTATATTAAAAATGGGTAAATTAGACAATTAGTCACTGAATTATGTGCAAGTTTTTCTTTTTCTCACCCAACCATGAAAAGTTAAAATATGACCACTTATTTGTTCACGACCTCTAAACAAAATGATGATGTTGCACATTAACACAAAGGTTAATGTAGAATTTGGTCCTTGACTATAACTCGCTCGACTCGACTCAAAAAAATTCAAATAAAGTTTTAGATATAAAATGAAACTTCGAATAACTCAAAACTTTTAGTAATTAGTGGATCGAGTTTCAAGTTCGAATCGGGTCCCTCAACTTTGCATGATATATGTATATCGCATATGAAAAATGTGAAGAAATATATATGTATATCATTCGTTTAACTTTAATCAAACAAATGAACAAACACGAACAACTAACCGAACATAATTTCTTGTTCGTGTTTGTTTGTTAAGGAATGTAGCTTGTTCGTGTCCGTTCATGTATGTTTGTTAAAATGATAAACAAACATAAACGAACGCAAATGACCGCAATGAACATTGAGTATTGTTTAATTTTTTTCTTAAGAAGTCTGAAGTCCCGTACATTGAGTGTTGTTTAATTTTTTTCTTTTTATTTCATATTTTTAATATGTGTTTAAATTTTTAAATTTAACTTTTATTATGAAAAATAATAAATGTAAATGGACATGTGTGAATAAATTTAAGCGAATATAAACAAACGAACATAAACGAACGAATTACTGAACGTTCATGAACGTAAATGAGCGAAGGAGCCTTGTGTTCATGTTAGTTGATTTAATTAAACAAACAGAAAATCTTGTTTATGTTCATTTGTTTAATAAATAAACAAACAGAAACGAACTTTCTCTGAACGTCATGAACGGTTCGCTGAACGTTCGGTTCGTTTACATCCCTAGTGACACTAGTCTTGGTGCCAGAGACGAAGCTAATACATGGTTGGGAAGGGCTATTGTCCCTCCCAAAATGTTTGATATAATAACATTTTAGGTCCCTTTAGTTTAAATCTTAGTCAAATAAGGTCTTTTTTTGTTCCAATTTTTAAAATTAAAGGTTTAATAGATTCTTGCCCCTCCTAATGTTTGATCCTATCTCCGTCCCTGGTTGGTGTTGATCGCCGACCGCCGTGACTCATATTCCCCTTTGATTTCGTATTTCAATGTCGGTCTCCCATTTTCTTTGTTATTTTTAAAATTTTAATCCTATTCTTCACAAATATTGTTGTGCTTTTCTCTACCTCTATTTTACATATTTTATGCCTTTGTGGCACATTTTCTCTGTCTTTATGGCAAGTCTCTTCCTTATGACATGTTATATGTCTACCTTTGCGACCATTTGATACTTGAACAGAGATCCTCACAACGCTACTTTCTGATATGGGATTGTCGGTGGTCATGAATAACTTGATCCTCTTTTACTAGGTATTGGTTGGTGAAGAACTCGTGGGGTACTAGTTGGGGTGAACAAGGCTACATTAGGATGCAAAGAGATGTCGATGCAAAGGAAGGTCTTTGTGGTATAGCAATGCAAGCATCCTACCCCACATCATAAACAAAACCTTAGCTCTAATATGCTCATTTCGTAATATATCAATGTTACCATATGTGAATCTACTATGAACTATGCAAACATACAATATGATGCTCTATTATATGGAACCCCACTGTCTATTTTCAATGTCTTAATTTTCTTCTTCAACTTTTAACTTTAAAGGGATGACTTAATTCTACGGCATGGAAGTTCCGAATATGAAAATTAATGTTTTTATTTTTCAATAGAAATACATGAATATCTCTCTAAAATGATTATTCACACCACATTCAAAATTAATTCAGCGGTGAAAATGATTAAGCATCATCTTGAGTGGAACATTATAGTGGATTTTGTTGCCCAACTTCTTAAATTAAGTACATGTCTATTTTCAAATGTAGCCTTCAAAGGCCCCGGTGTGGATGGATTTCATGCTTTTTTTCTACCTGCGTAATTGGAGTGTTGTAGGGGATGTTGTTTGTCATACCGTCAAAGGTATGTTTAGTAGTGGGGCCGTAATGCAAGATCTGAATAGAACTTTGCTTGTTCTTATCCCTAAGGTGGAGTCGCCGGAATCTATAGCACAATTTCGGCCAATAAGTTTGTGTACAGTGGTGTATAAAATCCTTAGCAAAGTTTTGATTAACCGCCTCAAGCCTCATATGGAAAATTGGGTTTCGGAGAACCAAACAAGCTTTGTCCCTGGACGTTCAATCATGGACAATATTGTTCTTGCCCAAGAGATTATTCATTCGATGCGTATTCAGAAGGGAATGAGAGGGTGGATGGCCATTAAGGTTGATTTGGAAAAGGCCTATGATCGCTTGGAATGGTCCTTTATCGATGATACTTTGTCAGAGTTGGGTATACCAAGTAATTTTTGTACAGTTGTTATGAGTGGGGTATCGTCTGTTTCTACACAAATTCTATGGAATAGTACTAAAACATCGAGCTTCAGGCCTACAAGAGGTGTTCGGCAAGGGGATCCCATCTCGCCCTATTTGTTTGTGTTATGCATAGAGCGGTTAGCATATGCGATTGAGCGGGGGGTGGAGATAGGGACTTGGAGGCCATTTCAATTTTCTTGTAGAGGACCTAAGGTGTCGCATCTTTTCTTTGCAGATGACTTGATACTTTTTGCTGAGGCTACTTGTGAACAACTTGATATAATTCAGTGGGTACTCAATGATTTTTGTAACAGCTCAGGGCAAAAAATTAGCATCTCTAAAACAAATATGTTTTTCTCACGCAACGTTCCGCAAAATCTTCAAGAGGATATTAGCGGCCTTTTTGGTTATCAGTATGTTAGTAACTTAGGGAAATACTTGGGTGTTCCGCTTTTACATGGTCGTGTGACTAATGCAACATACCAGTATCTTTTGCAGAAGACATCTGAAAAGCTTTCGGGTTGGACGGTAAATTCTTTATCTTTTGCTGGCCATATTGTCTTAGCCAAGTCTGTGTTAGCTGCTATACCGATGTACACTATGCAATAGACTATGCTTCCTAAGAATGTTTGTGATAAATTAGAACGAATGGTTTGCAACTTCATTTGGGGTCATACGAATGATAAACATGGGCTGCATTTGGTGAATTGGGAAACTGTTTGTAGGCCGGTGGTTAATGAAGGGCTAGGGCTGCGCAGGCTCAGTCTTCAGAATGCGGCTTTCCTGATGAAGCTACCGCACAGTTTCGTTTCTCGCCCAACTAAGCTCTGGGCTCAAGCTTTGCGGGCAAAATATAAGGTTAATGACATTGTACCATCTAGGTTGCCGACTGGTAGGTGTTCTTGGCTCTGGAGAGGGTTTCAGCTAGTTTGGAATAACATGTGCAGTAATTTAGTGTGGAGTGTAGGCGATGGGACTACTATTGATTTTTGGAGAGATGCATGGGTGGGAGATGTTGGTCCATTACGGCATTACGTGTTAGATGGGGATATTAATAATCCGGTGAGGGTTTTGGTTCAGTCTATGGTGCAACAAGATGGCAATTGAACTGGGATGCTTTTGTCGATTTGATTCCACATGAGATAGCCTTGCGTATTGCGGAAATTAAGCCTCCTATCCCTGAGGTGTGCATGATTTGCCAGGATGGGCTGGGGAAATTTCAAGAAAGTTTACGGTGCGATCTGCGTATCAGCTGTGCGCGAGTTCGATTGCTCCAACGCATGATCGAGTTTGGCATCTTATTTCAAAGTTTAGGGGTTTGCCGCGGATTAGGTTCTTTATGTGGACTGTTTGTAATAATAGAATCATGACAAATGCAGAACGTGTTCGTCGGCACATTGCGGATGATCATAGTTGTAAGGTGTGCGGTGGTTTACTAGAGGATGTTTCGTATATGCTTAGAGAGTGTGTTGAGATTCGAACAACTTGGATTCAGCTCTTGAAGCCGGATAAAGTCAATGAATTTTTTGGTCTTGACATATGCAATTGGATTGGTAAGAATCTCCATGAGCTGGGTTATTTTCCAGCAAACAAAGAGGATTGGGATCTGTTGTTTGGTTGTTTGCTATAGAACACGTGGCTACGGCGAAACTAGCGTGTTTTCCAGCCGGATGAGTACATGCATGAAAGCTTGCTGCATCAAAGTTTAAGAATGCGAGATGAATGTAAACGAGCGCTGACTATGCAGTCGGTTATAAGGGTTGGTCCGTGTTATGTGAATAATGTCCAACGTTGGACTCAACCCCCAATTGGGTGGATCAAAGTTAATATTGATGGAGCTCAGAATGTTAACAATGGGTTTGCGTCTTGTGGGGGAGTGGGAAGGGACGAGCATATGAGATGGCGCTTTAGTTTCGCAAAGAAGATTGGCATCTACTCAGCTTTTGATGCGGAGCTCTGTGAGTTTATAAGGGTCTTGCGACTGCATGGTCGCTAGATTTTTGACGTATTATCATAGAAACGGATAGTAAAGAGGTATTTGTTTGTTTTAGTGATGGGAAGTTGGATCAAATTCACTCTTCTCTAAGAACGCACATTGGTTTGCTTCTTAATAAGGATTGTGAGGTACAGTTTATGTGGGCAAGTCGAGATTGTAATCGGGTGGCGGATAAGTTAGTCAAGTTGGCCAAGGATCTTCCGATGAATTACTATAGGTTCTTGGACCCCCCCTCTCTGTTCTTGATGTTCTTAATGGTGACGTGAATGCTGGCTCCTCAAGGGAATCTGGTTAGGTTGCCGGATGTGTGTTGAGTTCTATCGGGTTTTGACTATGGCTTTTGTAGTTGTTTGTCTTATTGTTATGACTTGCTTGGTTGTTGTAAATATCATCATGGACACTCTTTTCCCCCATTCTAGGTTTAGGGGGGGTTTTTTAATGAGGTTTTTGTTGGTATCCCTTCATTATTCAAAAAAAAGATTTTCATCTTGTCCTTGTTTCAGAGTGAGAGTTGTAGCGATGTCCCTCTCACTAAAAAACCAAGTTTTCGAGGTTTTTATTGTCTTTCAGGTATTAAAATATTTATTCCGTGAGGGTTTTAAAAAACCACGTTTTATTTAGAAATTGGAGTCGCCACCGGCCATTTAGGTAGGCCGGACACCATAAAACCAGAGATTTGAAAACTATTAGGTTCGGGAGTCGGTTACGGATGGGGAATGATTAGCTCCCCCACACCACCCAAAATTGGTACTTTAATAATTATCGCTTTATTAATATTAAACTTTCCAGATTAAAGTGACGATCAATTTAAAATTTGGTTATAAGTGCGAGTAGATTTTAAAGGCCCCGTTATCCAAGAGTAAACGCCCAACCACTATCACTACGCCTGATACTGGCCCCGTTTACGCTCGGATAAAAGGGCACCGCATTGACAATTTATATATATGTCTATGCAATCTTAGTGAGCAAAATATAAAATATGGAAAATAATTTAAATACAATAAAAATAGATAAATATTAACATAATAAAATACTAATCTAACATAAATAAAATACTAATCTGAAACATACATACATAAATATTAATCTAACACATAAAAACGAATCTAACATAAATAAAACATTAATCTAGAACACAAATAAATATTAAGCTAACACATAAATAAAAACGAATATAACATAAATAAAATATTAATCTAAAACATAATTTTAAAACATGAATAAATACTAATCTAAAACATACATACATAAATAAACATACCAACTAAAACACAATTTTAAATTAACTACTACTTCATTAAATCATAAAAAATTACAACACAAATAAAAAGGAAAGAAAATATACCTAACTAGGAGCTCAAATGACGAACCCCGACTGATCCCCACCGAGATCTACCACGACCTCTCCAAAAATATTAACTAGATCAGACCTAAAATAGGACCCCAATCGAATGTTGGATCGAACCAACTGGGGCCGAGGGCACTACCCCCAACCCCGGCCAACCTTGCGGCCGGCTATGGCTCCCACGAATTGGGTGCCAATTCATTTGCCAAATTGTTGGCAATTTTGGGCGTGTGATTGGTTGTCCCCATGGCTTGTATTTATAGGCAAAGGGGTGGGGTTGAGGGTAAGATGTGGAGCACCCTGCTCCACGCAATTTCTTTTTTTTTTACTTTTTAATTTTTTAATTAATAATAATATTTTTTTACCTTTTTTATATTTTATTATTATTATTATTATTATTTTGATTTTTCATTAATTTTATATTAATAATAATATTATTAAAATAATACTAATAACACTAAAACCCAGTAAAAAATGAGTGATTACAGTTACCCCTATTTGATTGTTCTTGTGAAACGAGAACAAACAAAGATCAAAAGCACTCATATTTTACCTACTTCCTTGTATTTGGCTTCAGAATCACGTGTTCTTCTGGAACTCTCCGCTCTTCTTTAGCTAAATCTTCAGGCTTGTAAGCTCTTCTTATATAGAACTTCGTCACCTTCCGATCTTGGAGCTACGGGCTCTTCCTATATAGAGCCATTCACTCTGAAGCCTCGAGTTATGAGTCCCTTTTATATAGAACTTTTCACTTTGAGACGGTAAAGCTTGGAGTCCTTCCTATATAGAACTCTTCACCTTCAACGCTGGTTTCTCCTATATAAAACCTTCTGCGTCACAGACGGATTATTTCGACCGAGAGTTCTTCCTATATAGAACTGCTAGTCTTCAAACCCTGGAGCCGCCAGTCCTTCCTATATAGAACTTTTAGGTTCTGAAATCTCGGAGCTACGGGTTCTTCATATATAAAACCTCTCGCTCTAAGACAGTAAAGCTCGGAGCCCTTCCTATATAGGACTCTTCGCCTTCAACACAATGGGTTTTCCCTATATAAAACCTTTTGTGTCATGGGTTAATTCCTTCGGCTGGGAGTTCTTCCTATATAGAACTACTAGTCTTCACCCTAGAGCCGCCAGTCCTTCCTATAAAGAACTTTCGGCTCCTGAAACCTCGGAGAGGCGGATTCTTCCTATATAGAACCTCTCGCTGCGGGCACTTGAAAATATAGGCCCTTCCTATATAAAACCTTTATCTTCACATTTGGGATTCACACCGAAAATGGCTACCAAACTTTCTTCAAATTTTTGGATTCACGCCGAGAACGGCTACCGACCTTTCTTCAAATTTGGGGATTCACGCCGAAGATGGCTACCGATCTTTATGGACTCACGCTGCTAAGGCTACTGAAATTTTTCTTCAATTTGGGGATTCATGTTGAAAATGGCTATTGATCTTCCAGGACTCACGCTACTGAGGTTGCCGAAATATTTCTTCAATTTGGGGATTCACGCCGAAAATGGCTACCAATCTTTCTTCAAATTTGGGGACTCGCGCCGAAAATGGCTGCCAAACTTTCTTCAAATTTGGGGACTCACACCAAAAATGGTTGCCGATCTTCTAGGACTCACGCTACTATAGCTGCCAAAATCTTTCTTCAATTTGGGGATTCACGTTGAAAATGGCTACTGATCTTCTTTAATGAAATCCACTTCTTAATGTTCTTTGATAATTCTTCAAGTAGCTGTCCAAAACAAGTAAAAATTGACATGCCCTTATCTATATGATGCATGCAAAGTAATGCTTTCTTTCTTCTCTTTTTCTCTTTTCTCTTTTCTCTTTTTCTTTTTCTTTTCTTCTCTTTTTCCTTCAATTTCTTCTTATTTTTCTTTTTCTTTTTTTTCTCTCTCTCTTTCTTTCTTTCTCTCTTTTTCCTTTTCTTTTTTCTTCTCTTTTTTCTTTCAGCCCTTTTTCGTTCTAAAGTCTTACACTCTGAAAGGTCGTTCCTCAGATTTCTTCATCTCTTTACTTCTTCACTGTATGCTCTTAAATCCTCATTTGAACATGCTTTCAAACCTTTTATGCGGAAGGCGTTCTTGTCTTCGGGGTTATCACTCGTCTTCATAAATGATCTTCTGGTTCTTATATTATTCTTCTAAGAACCCTTGTCATCTTCTTCGATTGGCGTTGCCCCATTCAACCACGGGCTTGACTACTTTGAATTTTCTGACCCATCATACAGAGCCTTGATCTATTTCTAGTCACCAGGGTGAGCCAAAATGCTTCTATCCCCTGAGCTCATCCTTGATCTTCTCGTACCATTTTAACGGGAACTAACTCTCGGTCCCTATGCTTTAAATCTCATCATCATTCATTTTTAAAGTAATGCAACGGCAATTTACTTGCGTATATTTCAAAAAAATAATGATTGTTTGAAAAGATAACAGTCATATTGAAAATCACAACTTGGAGGGGATACCAAACATTGTTTGGAACAAATGGTAAACATCATTTTTCTTTTTTTAAGGACCAAACATTTTTTTAAAAAATTAATGTTTGAAGAGTGTTAAACAAAATTCGAAGTATATTGCCAAAAATTTTAAAAACTAATGTTTGGGGGAAATGGTAAACATAAAAACTTTGGGAGAAAATGTCAAACCTTTTAAAACATGTTCGCCCCCAAAATATCAAACACCATAGCGCATCTGCTTCAAGTTGCCAGAGATCAACTCTAATGAAGCGCATATTTAGAAGATCTTGGCCATTATGGAGATATATGCCAATGTATAGTTTCTTCTGGTCTAATATGCTTTTGAGAGGAACAACCCTACCTAGTTTCTACCCCGTTTAAGGTGGCTCTCTTAATCTCACTATCTCATCATGCCCCATCCTTCCCTCATTTGGGTGTCGATCAGGCCCTTCGAAGTTTGACGTTCCTTGAAGCCAAGTTAACCCTTATAGGCGGAATGAAATCTGAAGACATTCTCATTCAACTTGGATATCTATGGATGACCAAAATGGTCTTTGGGGGCTTGTAATGTAGGCCTTTGGTTTATGGTTAAGTGAAACAGTATTTTTGTACTTGTGTAACTTGGATATGCCCATTATTCCTTCTCTTTTTTGGATCACTCTAGACTGTCCGTTTTCGAGTTTTCACCCTAGAGTTCATTTCCTTTCTCTTTTACTGTAGGCTTCCTTGCATTCTGGCTATATACTGATGTTCGTTTTCTGTTCAAGAATGTTTGATCCTCCAAAACTCCTCGAAACTGAGATTTCTTGAATGAAGGACTACGAATACATTTTTGGGAATTCTTGTGATTGGCACGCCCAGATGAAATGTTATTCTTTCTTTCTTCTTTTCTCTTCTTTTTTCTTTTCTTCTTTTTCACTTTTTCTCTTGGATCGCTCTAGACTGCCCATTTTTAGGTTTTCACCCTATAGGTCACTTCCTTCAGTGTATTTTGGTTGGATATTGGTGCCAGCAGACTCAGACAGACTACTATTTTTCTTTATTTTAGGATCACTCTAGACTGCCCATTTTTGGGTTTTCACCCTATAGGTCATTTCCTTTTTCGAAATTGGCAATCTTCGGGCCGACTTGTCTTGACTTGGCTTCAATTCGAGCTTCTATACTAATTTTCAAAACTGATATTTACTTGAAATGTGGATTCCTTGTGTCTCTTGCTCATAGTTGCAGCCTCGTTCTTGTATTGTTTGACCTGTGTGTGAAGCATATACAATATTAATTCTTTCTTTTTCTTTTTTCTTTTTTCCTTTTTTTCCCTTTTTCTTTTTTTCTTCCTTTTTTTCTCTCTCTCTCTTTTTATTTCTTTTATTTTTTTCTTTTTTCTTTTTTGTTTTAGACTGCCCATTTTTGGGTTTTTAGCCTTGAATCTCTTTCTTCTTATTCGAGTCTATAAATGTATCCTCGAATCAACACGTATCTATACTGGGTATTGATGCTATCTTCCGCTCGAAGTTAATTGCCTCTCTGCAACTCTTTTGATATTTACTCGATCTGGGTTGCTTCGGCCTTCTGATTGCCATTTCTCTTCTTTTCTTTGGTTTTTCATTTGGACATATCCTTACTTTCAACCACTTTCTTCTGATGATTTTCTTATCTTTGTATCCAATCTGTTTGGTCTCATCTCTGTCTTCTGGTAAAGTAAAAGAATATCATTCGTTGTCAAATTCACAGATGTCCTGAGAATGCCTTCAGGGGGTAGAGGTTTAGGGTCAACTCTCATTTCAAGGATCTTAAACGACAAGCGTCTGAGAAGATAAATTCATAAAATGGGAACTGCCCATTGTCTAAACGCTCACTTTGTTCCTCTGTTGGCCTAAGTAAACTAGCAGATACTCACATTTATAGTATCCCCACAACATTCAATCTCTTCTAAATATATGCAACTTAGAGTTGATCTTTGGATCTGAAGCAAATGTACTGTTGCATTCAAAATTCGAGGACCTGGTATAGAAATGATATATACATATGTCCATTCAAAAATGCATGTATATGCATATGGGAGAACAAAAACTACCCCATAAAAATAAAATGTTTAAAGAATCAAGAATGTAAAAATGCTTTTCTAAACGGAAATGTGATTTTTAATTCTAAAAATATATGTTTGGGAGTTTTTTTCTTTCAATGCATTGAGAATTTCTTTATGAACTGATGGGAAAACCATAGGGACCTCCAGACTACATCTCGAGTACTAACTCATTCCAGTCCTTTGTAGTGTAGGCTTGCCTTTTCTCTTGTTTTTCTATCGCTGGATCAACTCTCTCGTCATGACTCTCTCGTCGACCAGCTTCTTAATTTTTTCTATTAACGACCCCAAATTTTTTTAGTGTCATGCCCCGACGCCTCAATGTGGAACTCACATATACTGTATGGATCAAAACTGTGAGCATATGAGCTTGGCGTAATCTTTATCGACCTTGAGGTAAGGTACTAACCCTTGACCAGATGAGGCCATATGTCCGAGATAGAATAAGCTAAATATCTCTAAATATGTACTTGTTCGAGGAATTTTTCTCAGTGATTCGGGGGAATCTGCCTGTCTTCTTCTCTTACGAACACGAGAACCTTCGAAAGTGGTACCCGTTTATCTCTTTCTTTCCTTCTGCTCCTAGGCATGTCTGGTCTTTTAAACTTAGGTCTCAGAGTGCATGTTTGATTCTCTCTCCGACTGTCATGAAGTCCTCAAAGCTGGCATTCATTTTCCCGAGCACCTTATCAAAGAAGAAATAAGAAAGGTGGCATGTAAGACACTTTCCTCTTCATCTACGGGAGGCTGCACCTGGGTCCCTAAACACAGACACCTCAAAGCACATTCCTTGAAGCTTTATCAGGTTTCATCTTCGTACCCTGGAGATACTGACGACTCGGTGCTAGGTCCAAAGCATATCATATCACGGTAGGTCCTGCTAGACTGTCGGGGAAGTAGTGGATCAGCAATTTTTCAATGCAACCCTCCATCTTTTTTGCAGAATATGGTCGCGTGAATCTTGGGGCATCTTGTTCCGTTATCATGCGCAAATTTGGAGTCTTTGGAATCTGGAGGAACGACCAAATCAGGGTTCAAACAGAGCTTTCTTGCATCAAAGGCATCAAACTTCTTTTTTCTTTCTCTTTTTCTCTCGAGCCCATCTTCTAACTTCTCGAATCTTGATTTTTAAATGTGTTCAATTATTTTATTCATGATAAAACTCTAATTGTTCTTTGGATTACCCCAAAAAAATTTATGCAAGGTAATGATAATGATATGTAAAATATGCCATGACTGTACAATGTAATGCAATGCAATGCAATCCTAAAATATAAACATGAATGCAGTAAGGTATTGATTCCAAAAGTGATCCCCATAGAACGACGTTCATTGAGGCTAAAAGGTTTCATTATATCAGATATTGGATATTTACAGTTACTGATAAGCTTCAGTGCCTACTTTCTTAACTTCATCCAGTAGTCCGGTCAGCTTGCTTTCGGGGTCCAACACTTGGTCCATATTCTGACTAAGCCTGCCACCTTGTTGAGCCGCCTTACCTGCTTAGGTAATATCGATATTTGGGTCTTCATCTATCTCATGCTTAGTCTTTCGCAGCTTGGAAGTTGTCATTTCCTATTGAAGAGTGTTGGATTGTCATTGCTCTATAGTAAACTTGTTTCCAAAACTCTTGTTAATGGCTAAGTTATTCTGTAGATCATCTCTGGAGACTGTCGTACATATTCCCAATTTCCTCAAACTTACCTGATAACAGCCTGACTTGATTCTTGCTTGACTAGTTTTTCTTCTTCCAATATTCTGAGTCGTCCTTCAACTGAACAACACTGTTCATTTATTCTTTAAAGGTGACCCAATCTAATATTCTTAAACACTCAGGAAAGCTTCTGGTGATCATTCTGCAAATTCAATTTTATCCAAGTTATCTCTCTCTTATCTGAGCTGGCTGAACTCGAAAGAATATCCCTCTCCTGGGATTCCCATTTTTTCAATCTTCAAGTTTAACTCGCTTGAGTGACCCACTTCGGTATTACTCGAACTTTGTCTTGGATATCGATTCCTCCTCGACTTTGCCCATCGGGTGATTGTTAGCTTACTATAGAATTGGGGAACTCCGTCTTTGAAACCCAAAATTTTCATCGTGATAAGATCTTGAACTTGTTCCTCAGGGCCCCACAAACCTCAATACTTTGACCCAAACTTCCTAAACGGTGTCGTAATCTTTCGGATAAGACTGTCTCTTCGCTAGAAACTTCACCGAGGTAATAAGGCTCTTCATGATGAACATTAATAGTAGTTCGGTGTACCTCACAAGAATCGAGATGTACTTTTCATTACTTGCTTCTCGGGTTTCTTCTGGACCGAGCTCTACTTTTTTGAAAGCCCAACTCAGACATACCTTTCACCTGTTTACTGATGCGGATCACAAAAGGGTTCAATTTGTCGTATTTAGCTAGCTTAGAGGTAGAATTCTGAATATCCCGCTTTCTATTCTGATCCTTAATCGGTTCTTCTTTCGATTCGATGGATCGCTTACCTTTCGTCAAAGTATTCATCTGATTCATCACATCTTCCTTCTGCTTCTTTCAACTCTTGCACTTTACTTTGCTCATTACCAGTACCGTGTCTCCTTACTGTGTCTGACTTGAAGTCTTCAGATGGTTCCTCTTCTATTGTCTCCGATCTTGTTCTGGGACAAAACCCTGGATCCGTGCCCTCTAATATCTGACCATACGACCCTTTGCCAATTATGAACGATTTCTGAGATTTAAGAAACCACTTTGGGAATCAATACCCTATAATTGCGAGAATGCATGCAAATGCGGTGTTGATTCTCGAACAGTCTTTGAAAATCTTTCAATAGAGATAATGTCTGTTTGCCATAACTTAATAATGAATTATAGGTAACAGTTGGATTTGTTCTAGAGACCTTAACTTCAGAAAGTAAAACATGTGCTTCACGTCTCGACGTCGTCTTCAGGATGATGGATGACTTCATCTTCTCCTCTTATTCTATTCCATGGACTCGTGACGTCATGATCTTTATTTTTGTGGCTTCTAAAAAGGACATCAACAAGTGCAGGCATAATGCAGACAAGACTTTTTCTTCTGTAGATCTGGGTGTAAACGAATAATACGTCTAAACAGGGATGGATTCTATCGGTCCTAGGGGAGTACTTTAAAATTTTTAGGGTTTAAATTAAAATTCTCAAAGATTATTTGGTTTAAAAATTTTCCCCTTTTTATTATCAAAAGGTTTTAACTTGCTTAAAAATGAAACTTTTAGGTTTCTTTTTGTTATTATTATTATTCTGAAAGTTTTATGAGGGAAAAAGATTCAAAGCAAAATAATAATATTTTCAAAAAAAAATTTAAATGAGTTAAATTAAAATCTTTGAGCTTTTTACAAAATGGTCAAATGTGAAGATTTAAAATTGGGGTTCTGCGGCCCTGACTAAATCTTCTGCGTCACACGTGCCTTACTATCGTACCGTCTTCTTTCTCGATTGGTCTTTGCTCGGCCTAACTTGATACTGTAATATTATCGTTTTTGGCAAAGCATACTTTTTTCTATTTTGAAAGCCTTTTAATGAATTGTTCTTGAATCAACACCATGTCATGATATGCAACATGAATGCAAATAAAGGCGTTGATTCTGCTGGTAATCACCCTTTCGAATGACTTTCATGGGAATTAAAGGGTCCAGATTACAAAAAGGGTCCATATTACAAAAGGAGTCCAAATTACAAAAAGAGTCCCTTTTACAAAAAGTCTTAATTACAAAATAAAGTTCTACACATAAACCCTAGCTCTACCTCCTAGCTCCTCGACAGCTCTGTGCAACTTGATAAACCTTGGTGCTTCTTCCATGTCCAGGGTTACGAAAGGTCAGAGAGTCGCGACTTCGGTAGCTAAGTCATTCACACACCTTGTAGCTCGTTGTATGTCCACCATCAGGGTCTCGTGTGTATACTTTGGCACTATACGCATGCTTGGCAAATTGTTAGCTCGGATCTGTTGATTAATCTCTGACCAATGTCGCACGACTGGATCGATGCCGTCCTTCTTAAGACACCTTTTTTCCATGATGAAAGATTTTCTAATCGGGCAAACCACTTGAATCAACGCCACTATATAATGTGGATGCAATGATAATGCAACAAAAGTATGTGTAAAATAAAAATAAAACACAAAAAGAAATGAGTTAGTACCAGATAAAAATAATAAATACATAAATAAAAGGACAAATTAAATAAGGTAAACAAACAAAACAACCCTATTTATCCAGTCTAAAACACCTAAGGTTATCCGCATGGCTCTAACAGGGTGGGTTTCTATGTTCTCTACATGCAGTGTTGGTGCTAGGAGGTACCCAAATTGTCCTTGTTATCCCCTACTAAGGGTAGCAAGGCCCCTGATCATCACCCATTATAGGCTCCTTTCAACCGGGTTCAATTTAGGGAGACCCATTCGCTTATGCCTGCACGAAGGAACGATATCCTTACGAAAGCATAAGGTACTCGAGCCCCGAAGGTACTTGCTAGGCCTACACGGGAGAACGATATCTCCACGAAAGCATTAGCATTTTCCCCCACTTAAAAAACGGGTTTATATGCCATATTTTAAATGTGTTAAAATAAACGCGCAATTATAACCGAATGTTAATTTAATAATCACTTTAATCTGGAACTTCTAATATTATTAAAGGGTTAATTATTTGAAAAAGCTTGACTCTCTTTATTTTGTTAAAAAAATGTCCCCAGCGGAGTCGCCATCTGTAGCGATGTCCCTCTCGCTAAAAAACCAAGTTTTCGAGGTGTTTATTGTCTTTCGGGTATTAAAATATTTATTTCGTGGGGTTTTAAAAAACCGCGTTTTATTTAGAAATTGGAGTCACCACCGGCCACTTAGGTAGGCCGGACACCATAAAACCAGAGATTTGAAAACTATTGGGTTCGGGAGTCGGTTACGGATGGGGAAGGATTAGCACCCCCACACCGCCCAAAATTGGTACTTTAATAATTACCGCTTTATTAATATTAAACTTTCCGGATTAAAGTGATGATCAATTTAAAATTTGGTTATAAGTGCGAGTAGATTTTAAAGGCCCCGTTATCTGAGAGTAAACGCCCAACCACTATCACTACGCCTGATACTGGCCCCGTTTACGCTCGGATAAAAGGGCACCGCATTGACAATTTATATATATCTCTATGCAATCTTAGTGAGCAAAATATAAAATAAGGCAAATAATTTAAATACAATAAAAAATAGATAAATATTAACATAATAAAATACTAATCTAACATAAATAAAATACTAATCCGAAACATACATACATAAATATTAATCTAACACATAAAAACGAATCTAACATAAATAAAACATTAATCTAAAACACAAATAAATATTAAGCTAACACATAAATAAAACGAATCTAACATAAATAAAATATTAATCTAAAACATAATTTTAAAACATGAATAAATACTAATCTAAAACATACATACATAAATAAACATACCAACTAAAACACAATTTTAAATTAACTACTACTTCATTAAATCATAAAAAATTACAACACAAATAAAAAGGAAAGAAAATATACCTAACTAGGAGCTCGAATGACGAACCCCGACTGATCCCCACCGAGATCTACCACGACCTCTCCAAAAATATTAACTAGATCGGACCTAAAATAGGACCCCGATCGAATGTTGGATCGAACCAACTGGGGCCGAGGGCACTGCCCCCAACCCCGGCCAGCCTTGCGGCCGGCTATGGCTCCCACGAATTGGGTGCCAATTCATTTGCCAAATTGTTGGCAATTTTGGGCGTGTGATTGGCTGCCCCCATGGCTTGTATTTATAGGGAAAGGGGTGGGGTTGGGGGTAAGACGTGAAGCACCCTGCTCCACGCAATTTCTTTTTTTTTTACTTTTTAATTTTTTAATTAATAATAATATATTTTTTTACCTTTTTATATTTTATTTTTATTATTATTTTTTTGATTTTTCATTAATTTTATATTAATAATATTATTATTAAAATAATACTAATAACACTAAAACCCGGTCAAAAATGAGTGATTACAAGAGTGTTCAATTGTGCAACAACGAGTATTTGACGTTCTTCTCCATCGTCTAGGTTGCTAAGAATATGATCCTTAGAGGGTTAGGCATTACTAATTTCATATGCGCGTTTGTCTAAGATAGGATTTTAGAAGAGGGTGTTGTCATATCCTATTTACTTTATTGTTATTTTATCTTCTTCTACTTTATTTTTTCATTTCAATTTTCCTTCTAATCTTTCAAAAACTTGGATAGTTATTTTCACGGCTACTAAGAATTTAGCTTTTTTGATCAACTATAGAATGATTTCGAGGTATTTAAGGCAAGCAAGAAACAAATGACCCTTAGTGAATATCTTGCTCCAGATGAATCTGATAATGAACAACCAGATGCCAAAGAACTTGTAAGTCAATAAAGTTGTTTACTAAATCTTGTAGTGGACTCTGAAACACTTTCTCCATAAAAATGTACTTTGATAATATTCAGAATATATTTTCAAGAGAATATGATAATTGAGTTACCTCAATTGAAAAAGACTAAGAGAAAGAGGTCAATAGAGAAAAAAAAGATATTAATGGCTCAACTCTGATGAGAACAAAAAACATGTGAGGTAAAAGTCCAGATATATTTAAAAGAAAAAGACAATACAAAAAGAAAATAAGAGATTCATTGGCTAATGATAACTTAGACTTTTCTAGTGATATTGTCTTATTTTTACAAGTATTTTTTATCCATTACGAAAGACTCAACTGAATCAGTCCGCCTATGACAAGAATTTCTTTTCGATTGATATTTTGGATCATTCACCTTTTAAAATTTTAGATTCGAGGATGAATTTTTTTAGGAGTGGGGGAATGATGCGAGCATAGGAGGGGTAGAATTAATTATTTTGGACAAGAATTTGAAGCTGTTTTTGAAGGCTATAATATTATTTAACTTGCGACGCCTTTTCGGATTAGATCCGAGTGTTTATAATAAGGATAATTTTATTTAGTTATTTGAACTTTGTTGTATTTTTTAAAATTACGATAATTCTATTATCTCTTTTAATTAGGATAATATTATCAATTTTAGTTGGGATAATATTCATATCTATTCTAATTATGATATTATTATATTTTTATTTATCTAGTTAGTCTTTTAGATTAAATTAAACTAAATTACTTTTCTTTGTAATTTAAGGTTTTACTAGCCTATGAATAGGCTCATCTCCTTTTTAAAAAAATCATGCAGTTCAATTCAACTCAATTCAATACAATTATTTCTTCTAAAATTCTATGTGAGAGTTTTTTTTTTCATTTTGTTCAAGATTTTCATCTTGTTCTTGTTTCGGAGTGCAAGTGTCCAATTGCGCAACAGCGAGTATTTGACATTCTTCTCCATCCTCTAGGTTGCTAAGGACGAGATATCCTTAGAGGGTAGATGTTATCAATTTCAGACACACATTTTTCTAAGACATGATCTTAGAATAGGGTGTTGTCAAATCCTATTTATTTTCATTATTCTTTTATTTTTTTACTAAGTTTTCTTTTAATTTTGTGCCTTTTTTATTGAGTCATTTGGGAAACATAAATTTTAACCCTTACTTTCTTTTCCAGATCTATATTAAAGGGATTAATTGATCCAAGCTTCCGTATTCCCTATCACATTGTCTCGTAGGTTTATTTTGCTCGACAAAAAAGATTTTATTTAAGAGGGGAATCATACAATCCCTAAATCTACATTGTGTGTCTCATTAAAAAACCCCTAATCTAAATTAGAGGAAAAAAGTACAACACAAGTAGGAAAAAATCAAGAACAAAGCCAACACGCCACAAAACATACAATAGACCATACCCTTCCATCAAACAAAATATATATATGATATTACCAATACTATTCTTACATGTTTTTTATTTTTGTATACAAAACAATGGCTTTGGATTAGTTTTTAGATTATGTGAATTTATATTGGGCTATTCTGGATTTCATTGAATTTATTCATGTTTATTATGAACTTATTTTGGAATTATTCGGCAGCATTACAATGTTGATTTGATACAAAATATTGGACTTTTTATAGAATTTATTCCCGACTGTCTTGTTTTATGGACACAATTATTTTACTGGAGGTGATCAATAGCACTCAAATTTTGTCCAGAGTGTCTAAGTAGGTTATGGGTGTTACAAATCCCTTATCGATGTACTCTTCGTGCACAAAAAGCGTCCACTAAACTGTAAGTAGAAACATCTGAACTCTGAGCTTTGTAAGTTCAGTGATACATTTATATCCTATTATACTTCATGGAGGTTCGTAAGGTTGATGAACCATATGAAAGAACATCAAGTCCAAGACCATTGTCGGAAATGTCAATAGGTTCAAGTTTGGGAAAACCATAGTGTTTAACCATGTTGGTGAACCTGTTAGTCGAGAGGTTCAGCACCCGGACCGATGAAAATTAGCTAAAGTTATCTATTATTGTTTGCCAAAGTTACCGATTAGGATGAACTGAAAAGATTTTTAAATTTTTTTGAAACTATACTTTCTAATGAACAGGCGTGGGTGAGTTGACCATGTAGAAAATAGTTCAAGATGCTTTTTGGTGTTCGTGGGGAATTCTTCTTCCAAAGGTAGACCTGGCAAACTTGACCTGAGATTCGAAACTCGAACCAATTTACCCAAACCGAGATCCGATATTGACCCAAAAATGATGATCCAAACTTGATTCGAAACCCGAAATAAACCGAAATAAATCGAAACCGACCCAAATTTTTTGCTGAACAGAAATGGACCCGAATCGATTTTCAACCAAATCGAATGGACCCGAACGGTTTCGCCTGAACAGAAGCCTACCCGAACCGAAAGTTGAACTGAATATCGACCCAATTTTAACCCGATAAATAAGGTAAAGCAAATGAATAATTTATTTTTACTGTTATCTATTTTTAATAATATGATAAATAGTAAAATGGTATATGTTTTATTATCTTTTTGTATTATACTACAATAGAGACCGTTGCTCTTCTCAATACTATGGTATAATAGCATTTTATGTCATTTTACGTTTAATTATTAATCAAATAATGCTTTTGTCCCTACTAATTTTTAAATTTAGAAGTTTAATAGACTATTTTCCCTCCCAATATTTGATCATAACTTCATCATAAACTCACCAAAAACCCTAAACCATTAACACCAAGCCCTAAAAATCCTAAACCATAAACCTTAAGCCATAAAAATTAATCTCATAAACCAATAACCCTAAACTACAACATAAGCCCTAAACCATTAACACTAAGGGCTAAGCCCTAAACCCAACAAAAAATTAGAGACAATTTTCACAATTTTACCATAAAATATAGCATAAAACTAAAATTAGGGACTAATTTGACAATTTGAAAGTGGAGAAATTTGAGAGCCCAATGACCAATTTCACAATTTTGCCATAAAATATAGTATAAAACTGAAATTAGGGACTAATTTGACAATTTGGAAGTGGAGAAATTTGAGAGTCCATTGATCAATTTCACAGTTTTACCATAGAGATAGATAGGGGTCAATTTTAGCTAAAAATTAAATCTTATTAACTAAAATGAACAAAAATACCATTATATTAAAATTATTAGACTAAATTACAAAAATTAGAAAAAAATAAGGGTCAATTTCAAATAAAAATAAATTTTTAGGGATTAAATATCACCGTGGGGGATTGCTATATCCGAAGTCCAAACTATGGGGATACTTCATACTTGTGACTAAATTGAATTAAATTAAAACTTAAAAGTGAACATTAGGACTAAAATGCAACATTTTAAACGTAGCAGGACCTAAAGGGTAATTAATCTCTAACCTAAAAAATGAGCGCTTATTTTCCCTCCAAAATTCCGTTTCCCCCCACTTTTTTTAAGCAACTATCTTTTCCTTTTTTTTAATTAAAATGAACCCGTGTGTGATCTTTTAGTTTTAGGTTAGGGGCAATTAATTGTTTAGCCCTTCTGACTTTACATGTTTTTTATTTAAGTCTCAAAATTTTTATTTTTAGGTTTTAGTTTAATTCAATTGAGTCTCAATTTAGGTTAATTTAATTAAAACTTCACATTTAGTTTTAGAACTCTTTTAATTATGTCCGTGATTTATGCTTCTAGATTTTAGTTTAGCTCAATTAGATCCTAAGTTTAATAAGTTAATTCAATTCGGACATTATTATTATTATTATTATTATTATCAACTTTGATTTAATATAATTATACACAAAATTTTGATTTGGATGTAAACATGTAATTGTACACATAAAAGTTGAAATATTAATTTAGTTCAATTGTACACTTGAAGCTCTGATTTTAAATATTTAATCAAATTTAGATGCATAAATTAGCAAGTTGAATCGGAACTAATCTCATAAACCAATAACCCTAAACTAAATCATAAACCACTAATACTAAACACAAAACCATAAACCTTAAGAAATTAAAATTAATCTCATAAACCAATAACCCTAAAGTAAATCATAAACCATTAATACTAAACACAAAACCATAAACCTTAAGGAATTAGAATTAATCTCATAAACCAATAACCTTAAACTAAATCATAAACTATTGATACTAAACCCTAAACCTTAAAAAATCAAAATTAATCTCATAAACCAATAACCTTAAACCTTAAGGAATCAAAATTAAATCTCATAAACCAATAACACTAAACTAAACCATAAACTGTTAATATAAACCATAAATCATAAACCTTAAGGGATCATAATTAATCTCATCAACCAATAACCTTAAACTAAACCATAAAATGATATCACTAAACCCTAAACATAAACCTTAGAGAATCGAAATTGACCAAACTCAAACCAAATTGACACAATCTTATGTATCCTCCATTGACACAATATTCTACATCAACAAAGTCATTGTGAATCATAACCAACTCAAACCGAATTGACCCAAAAATTGAAAGGTTGACCTGACCCAAAACCTATCTGAACAACTCAATTTTGACCCGAACCAAAAGCGACCAATCCAATATTGACCCAACCTGAAAACAACCAATCTGATTTTGACCCGATCCAATACACGAACTAGACCGGAAGTATCATAGACCCGAACTAATTCGAACCAGACCCAAACTAACCCGAATCGAATCTAAACCGATTCTAGACAAACCCAAAATGACTCGAACTGAAATGACCCTACCCGAAACTGACTCGAACGACCTCATTGCCACCTCTAGCCAAAGGTCATTACAGATATATGAAGAAGTTATTTCAAAGGTTTATTCAGGTATTGGATGTTTTCATCCCTCGCAATACTAATTCATCTAAAGCCAAATTTGACCCGAACGACCTGATTCCCTTCGTTACGTGAAGTTGAAACAACGATGGTGATGTTTGGTGGAGCTTGGTTGGTTGATCGACGTATCCACGTTAATATTGCCAAGTTCAATATTCGATCAAGCTATTGGAGAAAGGTTAGATCGGTGATACCGACAAGGAGTTTTAGTCAGGAGTTCAAGCACAAGGAAGTAAAAATTGATGAAGCTGAGTGCAGTATGCAATAGTTGAAATCTAACAGGAGGATTTCGGGTCATACGGAAGAGGAGGCTCTATGGAAAATGAGAAGATGTTTGGTGGGGGAGAAGGCAACTGTTTGTAGTATACAGAGTATTAACGAGAATTTATCAACTTGGGGTCTTAGAGAGGTTAAAGTTCAAAGAATGGTGGGATTCCTCATTTCCATTGAGGATGAGGATCTATTCTTGATGTTTGAAGATCTACATTGGTCGTATCTCAAAGAAATCTTTGTTGAGGTAGAGTTATGGTGTGAATCTCTAGACCAACCGGATAGAGCTACTTGGTTGAAGGTTTCAGATTTACCACTTCATTGCTGGAATCACATAACCTTCAAAAGATTAGTTAAGATATGGGGTTCTTTTGAATCTCTTGGAGAAAATGCATTATGCTCTAAGGATTGTGAGAAATTGAATGTGTTGGTGGTTACAAATGATGTGGGAAAAAATAGTAAGGTGGTGGAAGTACAAGTTGGTGGTATGGTTTTTGAAGTCTGCATTGTGAAGATTGGTTTCTTCAGTATGTATATTTCCCCGATGGAGGGGTGGCGAAGGTTGATTGTAAAATCTGTTTAGAGTTATTGGGTGGTGACACTCAATCGGAATCATCATCCACGACCACGTTGAAGGGGGCGGCGAAGGTAGACTGTAAAATAGGTTCAGCGTTGTAGGGTGGAGACTTTCAGCTGGAATCATCATCAGATACTTCTATTTCAGTTTCATTGGGGAATAATGCTCAAGGAAAACTCTTAGTGGAGGAAGAAGCATTAAATGCTATGTGTATTGGGAAGGATTGCTATGAAAAAAGTATTCTTGGAAAGGGAAGTATTTCTGATTGCATGGAGGAAGGAGACTTCGTGGGTGGCAGTTTGATTGCTTCAATCGAGAATGCCCCTAACTTTTCCATTATAGGAATACATAATAATGACGTTGTGGGGTGGATGAAAGATTGGTCAATAGTAAACCCTTATGGGCTGGGATTCTGGATAAAAGAAATAATGGTTTATCTGTTTAGCTTCTAAGGCGGTCAAAGAAGGGTTTCATAAGGATGACGGTTTAAAAATAACTATCGTGGATGAAAAGATCTTGTTTCCCAACACACCATGACTCTGAAGGGTAGAACATAAAACACAGAGAGAAAGGGCTTCAAAGCTCCAACTAACAACCAAAAAGGTCCTCAAAAGAAAGTCAAAATCAGGGTAAGAAAAGAGTGATCCAGGAGAAAGGAGGAAGACCCGTCAAAAAAGGTCCATTGATGCCTGACGATGTCAAGATCATCAGAAAAAAGATTCCTCAAAATAAGAAAAAAAAAGAGAGAAAAAAATTGAGATCAAAATTTATACTCCATACTTTGTTTCTATTAACATTAAGATTTTTTTGAAGCATTATAAATATGACCAAACACAACAGCTTAGAGTCCTGAATGGTGGACCTCGGGGACAACGGAGGAGTAGTCATCTTCTTCGTCAACAATTTACCTACAAAAATTCATTGGAGCGGATTAAGGCAAACCTTTGGAAGAGATGGCGATCTAGTAGATTATTTTATCGTAAGAAAAGGGACAAGGCAGGGAGAAGATTTGGATTTGTTAGATTCGCAAATAGGAAGGATGCAAATAGAGCTATGAAACAGCTTAATGGATTCGGATTGTGTGGCTTTCGTTTGTCGGTGTCAATTGCTAGATTTAATAGGAAAACTTCATTTTAGAGAAAAGTGAGGAATAACAGTAATTAATCAGGAGAGGAAAGGAGAAATTCTAGAACTGATGCACCAATTCCTAAACTGACGGAAGAACAAAAAGATAAAGATCGATGTACTAAAAAGCAACAGAACATTCAGAGGAGCGAGGCGAGAACAGCAATAGGTTCAATCAAAGCTTCAAAAGAATTGTGGGACACGTGGAAGAGGAATCACTTTGGAGACTGAGCAAATGCTTAATAGGGACAATGGCAATGGTGTGTTCGTTTGAATCAGTAAAATGAAGGTTACAAAGTTGGGGGTTGGGAGAACTACTAGTGAGAAGCCTAGGTGGCCAGAAATTCCTAATTGAGATCAAGGATGAAGAACTATTGAAGTTACTGGAGGAGCAAAAATGGTCTCTACTTGAGGAAGTTTTTATTGAAATAGATAAATGGACAGACTCTTATAGATTGCCAGAAAGAGTAACATGGGTGGAAGTACAAGGGATTCCTTTACATTGTTGGAATCACGAAACGTTTAAGCGTATTGCTAGCATCTGGGGATCTCTAGTGGCCTTGGGGGAAAATGCAACACAATTCTTTGGTTGTGATAAAATAACCTTGCTGATCTCTTCCGGCCAAATCTAGAGAATTGAAGAGGTGATTGAACTTGAGGTAGGGAGAGATATATTCCTGACCAGAGTTACAGAAATAGGCTTCAAGGTAGAGTTGACTGAGAAGAGGAGAGAAATACTGACGAAAAAACCAGCTATCATGGTAGATTCGACAGAGAGCGAATCCTCATCAGAATCGACTGCAAATTTCAAAGAAAAGAAAAAGACAGAGGGTTCAGGGGACAATTGCTCCGATAAAAGGAAAGCATTTAATGAGGAGTGCTTTGACATAATCTCAAATGTTTATGCTGTCTACAAGAATAAGTTGGGCGAGTTACTCAAGAAATGTGTTGGCAATCCAAAAATAAGTTACCAGAGAAGGATAACGGTCTGAATAAAAAGTTGAATGACAATATTCAGAATAATGAAAACGGGAGTGGGCCGAACTGGGCTCAGTGGTGGAAAAAAGGTTAGAACATGAATATAATCTGGACCTGGATCCTTACCAGACAAAAGTCATGAAAGATATGGGTTTATGGGATTTAAAAAAATGAATTGGACAATGGGGGTGATATTGAATTGGAGTCTGATGTTGAAAACGTCCAGAAGACAAGATCCGATGGTAATTAGATTTCATGGGCGGAGAGAGTTAACAACTTAAACAACCCAAAGGATAAAGGAGAAATGTAATCTTCTTGAGGTACCCTTGTAGGGAGAAATATCACTTGGATTGGCCCAGGTAACAAACAAAGTAAATTAGATAGATTCTTGGTGGAAGAAGATTGTTATCTAGCAAATGATGATTTACCATTACGCGGCCTGTCTCGAAAGGTTTCAGATCATATTCCTCTACTACTGGCCAAATTTTAAATCAATTGGGGACCAAGACCTTTCAAAGCATTCAATGCTTGGTTCTCCAAGGATGGATGTCTAAAGGTGATAAAGGAAATGATGGGAGGCTAAACAATTCAAGGAAGAATCTGCCAACTAAATTGAGAAAGGTGAAAGAAGCTCTCAAACAATGGAATGCTACACAAGAGAATGCCAATAGCAAGGTGCACAATTTAGAGAATCTCATCAACGATTTGAAGAAACTTGGGGATGCTCATAAACTGGATCTAAAGCAAATAAATAAATTGAGATAGATGAAGATAGAACTGTGGGATTGCCTTAAAGTTCAAGAAGATATCTGGCGCCAAAAAGCAAGAATAAACTGGTTGAAGCAGGGAGATTTAAACACAAAATTCTTTCACAGGGCAATAAAGATACGTGCAAAGAGAAATGTTATACAGGGCTCGAATCTTGGGGAAAGAGGATCGGTGAACCACAGTCGTCTGAAACAGAAAGTTTTTGATCACTTTCTTAAACAATTGAGCTATAATGCTAGGAATTGGGATGTTGTTTTCAAATTAGATTTTTGCATGCTTTCAAATGAAGAAGCAGTCACGGGAGAAACCTTTCAGTCTGGAGGAAATTAAAGATGCAGTTTGGAACTACAAAGACTCGAAAGCCCCATGCCCGGATGGATTTACTGCGTTATTCTTTAAAAAATGTTGGGAATTAGTGAAGGAAGATTTGGTAGAAGTGCTGGAGAAATTTTATAGTACATAGAGACTGCCAAACAATGTAAATTCATCTTTTATCGCTTTAATTCCAAAAAAAAATCATCCACAAGACATTTCTGAATACAGACTAATAAGCCTGTTGAGCTCGATCTACACAATAGTGCCAAAGGTGTTATCCAAAAGATTCAGAACGGAGATGGGGAAGATAGTAAGTGAAACTCAGTGTGCCTTCTTGAAGGGTCGACAAATCTTTGATGGAATTTTGATAGCAAATGAAGTAATCCCCTCATTACAAAATGAAGACAATAAAAAAGGAGGGGTGATTTTGAAAATCGACTTCTCAAAAGCCTATGATTATGTAAGATAGGAATTCGTACTGATAGTCTTGGATAGAATTGGTTTCGGGAAGAAATGGTGTCAATGGGTGATGGATTGTTTATCAACTGCAAAGGTCTTTATTTAGGAAGTGGATTAAATATGGTAAAGATTAGCCTCGGGCTTTTGCTCTGACTCAGTTTCCTCGGATCATTGGAAAAAGGATTTTTCACTTCGTGGTTTTCGCCGGTTACTCGTCTTCAAGGATCAATCCTTGTGACTATGCCTTGTATACCGAAAAGTGCCATCTTTGATATCGATTTTGGAAATTGATCTAATCAACAACAATGTTGTAGATCGAAAATGTTTTAGTAAACCCGACTCGGACTATGTCATTTCAATAATAACTAATTCCGATCTCAGTTTCCTCTTAGCAAACAATTTTGCTAAGTGTGTTCCCAGGAAGTCGAATGTGCTTCAATAGCCGATCCTTCCTCCCACACATTTAACCAAAACAACATCCTGACCAACGCCAATCTTTGGTTTTGAAATCATTTTGATTTTGAAATTAAGTTTAGAAAACTGAGAGAGATGCCCGAAATTGTTTAGGTGCTTTTCAATCCTCATGTTGGAATTGAGTCATTGCTTTAGCCCTTGGCTATGGAGAATTTAGCTAAGTATGATTATGGTAAAAATCATACTTAGCATTATAAAAGAAAAATAAATAAAGAAACTTAAAGCAAGAACTAAAGAAAAGAAAGAATTTTATAAAACCTTAAAAGTAAAAACAAAGCTAAGAATGAGAATGTGAGATATATTTGAGTTTGCCCCAAATGGGGTATTTATAGCAGCCTAAAACCCTAAAAATAACCCTAAAGAGATAAAAGATAAATCCTAAGTTATTTAAATTAATTACAAAAGATAAATCCAAAGTTTGAATTTAAAATCCGGCTGATAAGTTATCTGATATGCGGCTAATAAGCTATCGTTGCTGCTGACGTGGTGTCTTCTAGAAGCTGCTAACGTGGCGTCAAGTCTGACTTTCATGCCCACTAATCCAGCCATGAATCCAGAAAATCAAAAATTGCATAATTTCAGCAGTTTAAGCAATATTCATGGAATCTACTGTCCTGCATGGAAAATGAACAAAAATGCCCACATTAGCAACTTAAAACAATCAATCAAAGAGTAATTAGAGATAGAATAATGCATAATTTAAGCACTAATCAGTTATTAAAAATTGATAGGATGCCTAAAAAAGATTTTTTAAGAGCAAGAGGGGTGAAACTGGATGATGACTCGATTAGATGTCCTTAGTGTGAGTTAGGGGTAGAAAGTGTGAACCACTAACTATTGAAATGCAGGTTTGCATGTTGCTTTTGGAGGAAATTTTGCGATTGGTGGTCAATTAGTTGGCCAAACCTATTGTGCCTGGACGAATTATTTTCTTTCTGTTTTAGTGTATATTGGATAGGAAAAACAAGAACATTATGGATCATTTCGATAGCTTCAGCTGTGTAGAGTCTTTAGGTGGCAAGAAACGAGAAAATCTTCGAAGAAAAAGCAATCCCATCAAAGGATCTCCTTTTTTTTACAAAAATAAGAGCATACATATGGATCAAAGTTGTAAAGGAAGAAAATTTTCTCAATGAAGAGGACTGGTGGAACAATCCTACTGGGTGCATCAAAGTCAAAAACATTTCAGATTGGATTTCTCTAAAGGAAGATGAAGTTAAATTCAATGTGGACGATGCATACAAAGATCCAATAGCAGGGTGTGGAGGCGTTTTGAGAACGAACGTAAGAGACATTAGAGCCATGTTTTCCAGACCTGTTGATCTGGTAAGTTCTAACTTTGTGAAACTATTGGCAATTAAGAATGCTTTGTCAATTTTTGTTGAAGCAGAATGGTTGGGGAAAGCAAACCTTATGGTAGAATTAGATTCACAAGTCGTTCTAAACTGGATTGGGATAGGAATATTTGACCCTAGCGCTGGTGGTCATTGTTTGATGAGGTAGACAAAGTCTGCAGCCAAATTCAACTTGTATCCTTTGTATGTGTTTTGAGAGACAGAAATCGATTAGCAGATCACCTTGCAAAAGAGGGTATGCACCGTTCTGAGGTCTTCAAAGCATGGTGGTAATTACTAGTATTGCCTTGTATTGCAATTTAGAGTTACAAGGGAGTTTTGCTGTGCAAAGAGAGGGTGATGAGACTATGATCTGTTTTGACATCTGCTTTGATTTTTGTATTACTCAAGGACCAGTCGTTGTGTATTCTTTTCCTTCATTTAGGCTTAGGGAGATTTTTAACGAGCCACTCGACTTGGGCAAATATTAATAAAAATAATTTTGCTGAGAAAAAAATAAGGATGACAGTTTGGATCGGGATATGGGATTCTTCCCTAAACTTAATACTAGGAGAAAAAGTCTGAAGACAAGTTCCTTATTGGATTTTCAAGACAGAGCATTGCCGGAAGTTGAAAGGAAGAAGAAGGATCGGGCTATCAAACGAAATAAACAGAAAAAGAAGGAGCATACAAGCTCGGAGCTTTCTAGGAGATCTCTCTTTGATGCGGATCTTGTGGCTAGGTGGGATTTGTTGACAAGATATGCTCGAAAAATGTTAGAGTTTGGAAGGAGTTTAGGAATGGAAATAGAGGGAGACGAAGAAGAAGTTAATCGAGTCTAAGATGCCTACCGTAAATAAAGACTATTTCACAAAGTTAATTTCTAACCTAGAACCATATTGAAAATAGGTAAGGATACGCTTTAACTGAACAGCCTCCTCAACATTGCCATACAGAAAAATAAATGTGTCATCTGTAAACTGTAAGTGGGAGAGTGTAAACTGACTTGTAACATTTACACCATGTATTAATCCACATTTTTCCCCATTCACCAGGAATTGGTGTAAAGCTTCCACAACCAAAAGAAAGAGTAACAACGAGAGTGGATCGCCTTATTGTACCCCCTGTTGCATCGAAAATTCACGAGAGGCACTTCTATTAACCAGTATAGATAGGCGAGATGTGCTAATTGTCACGGGCCGTCAGCCGAGGCCCGAGTCATTGGCACCACGGGGTGCACACCAGGGTTCCCAAGAGGTTCAGATAGAGATCTTGGGCCCAAAGAGACCACCAGACCTAGCCTGATCCGTGGAGGATTTAGGAGGGTAATTCGGTCAAAGCATCATCTATTTATTTGAAATATAATATGTAGATAATGTTTGTGATAATTAGAGATTTGAAATTGAGATTTGATTAGATAAGATCAATCTCGACCGTCGATGTAAATTTGTATAGATCGTCGGATTAGGGGGAACTCAACTATAAATAGAGGTCTTCCCCTCCTCATTTCAGGTATCCAAGTTTCCAAGGAATAAAGGCATTTACTCTAAATCCTCTGAGTGTTCTTTCTTTGTTCTTGAGTGTTCTTTCGAAGTTCTTCTTCGCTCATCTCTTTTGATCTGATTCCGCGTAGAACGCTTTGCGTTTGTCGGTGCTTGGGAAGTTTGATCTTCTGAGAGGGTTGAAAAAGGCTTACTTAGGCGTTTGTCTTGAGTCACATCGCCTAAGGCCGCATGGTGGGCTGGTTGGAACTCTAGCCACGTGACAGTTGGTATCAGAGCCTTGTTCGAGCGACGTGAGCTAGTTCGAGGCACGAAGCATCGAGTAGAGATGGCACCAAAGAAGGGAGAGAATGCTGTAGTGAGCCAGAAGGGTGTGGAGACTCAGGCGGACAAAGAAAGTCGAGCAAACTCGAGGGACAAGTTGTCGGCACTCGATGAGAGGGTCACCAGGCATGAGGGATCTATGAAGGATTCTGTGGAGCGACTCGACGTGGTGGATACACGTATCGAGGAGCTGGGTGACCAGGGTGATCAGTCAGAGGGAAAAAGAGATGCTCTCGAAGCCATGCTGAAGGTATTGAGGGTGGAAATGGTGTACCTGAAGGCAGAAGTGGTGGTTTATCAGGCTACCATGCGGAACGGTGTGTTAACCACGACGACACCTAGACCGATGAAGGACATTCCGAAGCCAAGAGAGTTCAAGGGGAACCGGTCGGCGAAAGATGTTGAGAACTTCATTTGGTGCATGGAGCGGTACTTCCGGGCAATGAGCATCACAGACGATGCCGAGAAGGTAAATACTGTTGTTGTTTACTTGACTGACGTTGCTTTGTTATGGTGGCGGCGTAGGTGCCTTGATGAGAATAGTGGAGGCACGAGCGTTGGAACATGGGAGGAGTTCCAAGCGGAGTTCAAGCAGCAGTTTTGCCCGAGTAACACGGAGAAAGAAGCAAGGACCAAGTTTAGGAGGCTTCGACACGATGGATCCATTGCGGATTACATCCAGGAGTTTAGTGAGCTACAACTCCTTATCCCCGTCTTGTGTGAGAAGAATACGCTTTTCACGTTTATGGATGGATTGAAGCCATAGGCCAGGACCGAGTTAGAGCGGAGGGATGTGCAGGAACTTTCCAAAGCCCTAGCCATTGCGGAGTCCTTGACCGATTATAGTGCTTATAAGTCCATGGAGTCCAAGTCTTCCAAGCCCCATAGCAAGGGTATTGGTGGGAGAGACGAAGATGTGTCTGGAGATAGCAGTGATGATGGCAAGGAGAGGCCATCGACCAAGCCAAACCGGTACACGAAACCAGATGATCGGAAGAATCGAGGATCCATAAGGTGCTACCATTGTGATGGTCCAAACGTAGTGAAAGACTGTCCCAAGAAGAAGAGCCACCTCGATGCCATTGTCCAAGAGGACGACGAGTCAGATGGAGAACCCGATAGATTTGGTGCAATCGCTAGCATCAAAGGAGGGAAGCCAAGGGGGGAAAAGTACATCGAAAGTGTTACCGATGTAGGGGCCGCATTTAGTGCGAGAATGCCCTGATCGAGTCAAGAAGTCCAAGGAGGATGAGCCCGAGAGTGATGAGGCTGCGAAGCTTGGCTCGATGATATTAGATTCTGTCAAGGCGAGGAAGGGCCAGAAGTAGAATGGGTTGATGTTTGTCAACATCAACGTGGCGGGACGATCGAGGAGTGCTTTGGTGGACACCGGGGCAAGCGATATGTTCATGTCCAGGAAGGCTGCCGAGAAGCTTGGTCTTAAAGTTATGGATTCAACCGGTAAGATCAAGACGGTGAATTCAAGGGAAGTTCCAGTTGTGGGGACAGTGCGGAAGATCGAGTTGCAGATTGGGGATTGGAAGGCCAATGAGGATTTCAAGGTAATCGAGTTAGATGACTTTGATTTTATTTTGGGACTAAACTTCCTTGACCGTATTGAAGCTCTCATCATTTCGTTTACCAACGTCGTGTGCATCTTGGATCCGAGACAACGGTGCGTTGTGCCTGTGTACCGAGACAGCGGGTGAGGAACCAAGAAGCTGACGGCCATTCAGCTTGTCGAAGATGCTCCAAGCCAAGGAGGCATCGAGTTGGAGGCGACAGTTAGGGTCACTACCTTGAATGGGCGAGAGTTGCCCGAGGCAGTTTTCATGAAGGCCGTCGAGGAGCCATCTAGGAGAGAGATGGCCGAGGCATCTAACTTCAATGGGAGAGAAGTGTCGATGGGATTTGCATTGCCGAGGAGCAATGGGGCATCAAACTTCAGGGACGAAGGATTGATGTGTAGAGTAAATACCGGGAAAAGAAGTGAGGTACATCTTGAAAACGGTGATAGTGTTTTACAGTTTGATTTGCCGGATTTGTTGGGTGTAGGGCGCAGAAAACCTAACCCATCAGATGGAGTTGCCAAGACTTGGTGCGGGCCGAAGCAACCATTCATAGTTCCGAAGGTTCATTCGGTGTTTAATGTGAAGACATCCAAGTTTGTGCACAAGGATCGGGAGAGTCCAGATCAGGGCAAGTCAAAACTGGTAGGAAAGAGTTCCTACGATCAAGATGCACCTGGGACGGGAAATTTTGCATGGCGGTGTGAGCCAAGGCGAGCAGTCCTTATGGGGGACATCCAAATCAGAGTCCGGTGCTCTTTATGGGGAGAGCGGTCCTTATGGGGGGACAATCAAGCCAGATTCCGAGTTGGGAGCAAGCCAAGGTACGCGGAAGGAAGCTCCAGCATCGATCTCAACTTTGTTTGAGAGGCGCGACGAGGGCGTCGCCAAGTTTGGTGGGGGAGATTGTCACGGGCCGTCAGCTGAGGCCCGAGTCATTGGCACCACGGGGTGCACACCAGGGTTCCCAAGAGGTTCAGATAGAGATCTTGGGCCCAAAGAGACCACCAGACCTAGCCCGATCCGTGGAGGATTCATGAGGATAATTTGGTCAAAGCATCATCTATTTATTTGAAATATAATATGTAGATAATGTTTGTGATAATTAGAGATTTAAAATTGAGATTTGATTATATAAGATCAATCTCGACCGTCGATGTAAATTTGTATAGACCGTCGGATTAGGGGGAACTCAACTATAAATAGAGGTCTTCCCCTCCTCATTTCAGGTATCCAAGTTTCCAAGGAATAAAGGCATTTACTCTAAATCCTCTGAGTGTTCTTTCTTTGTTCTTGAGCGTTCTTTCGAAGTTCTTCTTCGCTCATCTCTTTTGATCCGATTCCGCGTAGAACGCTTTGCGTTTATCGGTGCTTGGGAAGTTTGATCTTCCGAGAGGGTTGAAAAAGGCTTACTTAGGCGTTTGTCTTGAGTCACATCGCCTAAGGCCGCACGGTGGGTTGGTTGGAACTCTAGCCACGTGACATAATGCACTTGAAAATCCAAGTCCTCTAGTGGGAACAAAACCCCATACGTATCATCACCTGATGCCAAATAGATTCTTTGAACTTCTTTTGATGCCAAATAGATTCTTTGAATTTCTTTTGTTTTCATAATTCAGATGTTAGAGCCTTATATTTTCGATCATGCTCACCATTCGGAGAACCATGCAGCCATGAGTCTAACTTATCAGTTTCCATTTCTAGCTCTGTAATTCAAGTATCAACATGGCCAAAACTCTCGCTGTTCCATTTCCTTAGAAAACAATGTAGCTTGTGCAGCTTTAAAACCAAGTTACCACTGCCCATTTTGACTGATATCTTTTTCCATTCTGCATCAAAGACACTCACATTGCACTGCTCCTTGAGCCAACAATTTAGGAAGTGAGAGGGGCGAGCCCCTAATCAAACTCATCACTGATAAGATACAACAGAGAATGGTTCGATATCCCTTTTAGAATATTTTGCTGCAACAATTTAGATAAGTGATTAAACCACTCACAAGTGAACATAAAACGGTCAAGTCGACTACATCGACCCCCGGGACCAAACCAAGTAAAGCCTTTGCCCACTAATCGAATACCCATAAGGCTACAGGCATCATAAAATTCAACAAACTCCTCCAAACCATGATAATACAACAAACAACCTTGTTTTTCTGACACATCCTTCATAATGTTAAAATCATCGCCAATACACAACGGTGCATCCAAACCAGAAACAACACAAAAAAGAGTTTCCCAAAGACTAACCTAAGCATCAAGTAAATAAGGAGCATATACATTACCCATAAAACACAACCAATCCTCATTAATCTGCGTACCTTTGACAACTATAAAGTTTAGATGTATCACGACTAAGTCTTTACAGAATCGAGATATTTCCCATACTATAAGAAGACCCTCAAAATTTCCTCCCGATGGTGAAAAAGCAAACTCAAAATTATCCGAATGACAAACACGACTTACCACTCCCTATTCAACTTTTCCGTTTTAGTCTCTTGTAAAAGGGCCATCTCACAATGGTGCTGCCTTAACAGATCATGAACAGTGTACCTTTTTATCGACAACCCCAATCCTCGAACGTTCTATGGCAGCACCCTCATTATCGACCTTTATTGGTGCTTATCTCATACTTCAATAAGACGAGCAATGTCCTATACTATTTCTTCCTCTTTACCAATTGTCGATTCTCCAACCAGTCTACCGATTTTAGGAATTTCCCCAGCCTCACGCAAGATTTGCCTTTTCTGCCTCACAAAATCAGAATCTAAAAGGAAACTATTAGCAAAACCTTGTTCCAGGTTCAAAGCTTTCTTTGTCTGGCCACGACCCCTTCTGTCAGTCCCTTCATAATTCCCAAAGTCAGATTTAAACACTCTCTCAATCGGCCTAGGCCTTAGCATCGTAGACGGGCTAGTCGAGCAAGCTTGTACTTCAAATTTTGCTACGTCCAATACCCGAGGACTAATCTCAAAACCACGATCATCCGGGCCCATTAATTCATCGGATACTCTCGGTTCAGAACCGAACACTGCTTCCTCTACACATTCTTCACTGTAACAAGGCCGACTACCTACCTCAATAGGAGATGCAACAACTGAGTTTGATACAAGTCTCTCCTAAAGATGAAAGATCCCCCTATGAACATTAAACAATTCCCTCGACTTCGGACTACCAAGGGGCGTTGGTCTGGGTAAGTTTTTAGTTATTCATTGTGTGGTTATTTTATGATGGTTGGTTTATATTGGCGTTGGTTTAGTTAGGAGTTTTAACTTGGGAACTTCTTTGGTTTGCTTTTGAAGTTAAGAGTGTTTTTAGAGCCATGAATCTTTCGGTTGCAGATTTTTGTGAGAATTGTTTTGGTCGAGTTATAGTGTTCTCAGTTAGTTTGAGGAGTTAAACGATTTTATAATTGGGTGCAGTTCGGGTTTGGTGCAATAGGAAGTTTTCAATATCTTGAATTGCTTCTTTGATTCTCCCTTGACGATGGCGGTCGAACACATGGTGCTGGCTCAATGTGTTGTTTAGAACTGTTATGCGGTTGTTGAGTGTCTTTTATTTGTGCTAGTTGGTGGCTATTTTTTGGTCTAAAAATGGTCCTTTTCATATTTGGTGAAGGGTTTTTTCTATTTGATCGTCTCTCGTGTTTCTTTGGTGAATATCATTTTTGAGTGTTTCCAAGAGTTTGGATTAGTTTATCACTTTTTCTGGCGAAGTAAAGTTTGAGCAGGCATTTTGGTGGTATTTTGCGCTGCTTCATTGGTCGATTATTTGGTCTGTCATTTTTGTGTCTTTTGTTTGAACAAAGTAGTTGCAATGTTGCTTTAGTTTTGATTATTTGTATTGTTAGGATGATCAATCAATTTAGATGGTAGCCAAGAGGGGGTGAATTGGCAATTTTAAATTTTTAAAGTAATTTAAGAAGGTATGAACAATGAGACACAATGATTTATAGTGGTTCAAGCTTCTAACAAGCTCTACGCCCACTACCTTAGCTTCCTACTAAGGATTTTCAACAATTTCACTATGAAATTCTTCCCCTTTTCTAGGCTTAGGAGGCAACCGTTACAAATTCAAGCATTCTACCCAAAGCTTTGAACAATTCACTCACAATACAAAGAAAAAAGTTTGGCAAATAAAATATTCTCACAAGATACAATTTTTTGCCCAATAATGATCACTCACAATCCCAAACTTGAAACAAAGATATACAAAAGAATTACACAAGTTGGGTGTACAAGATTTGACTCTAAAAGCACAAAAGGTTGGATTTTGCTTGATTGCTTGAATGTTGTTCAATGAATGTTCAATAGTTGTTGCAGCAACATTGAAGTCTTGCATTTATACTCTCTCATTGATTTCTAGCCGTCTGGGTGGTTGAAGTATTGAATATAGCCGCTGAAGGACTTCTTTCCCGTAATAATGTTGTCTGCCAACCATCCGTATCGGTACACGAAGGGCCGTATCGATACCTGTTACAAGAAAAATATAGCCGTTGTACAGTAGCGTATCGATACGCGAGAAAGCGTATTGAAACGGTCATAGTGTAAAATAAAGGGCGTATCAAAACGGCAAGGCCGTATCGGTACGATATTTGCTTACTGGAATCCGAGTTGAAAAATTGCATCGGTACGCCTAGGGGTGTATCGATACGGCTAACGAAAAATTAAAAGTTCGTTGATTCTAATAACTGACAAGGCAATAGTCGAAAACATTAATGCAAAGATCTCGAAGATCTTGACAAACCGTATCAAAATGGATGGTACCGTATCGTTACGATTAAAAATATCCTAAACACAGATTTCAGATCGTATCGAAACAGACAATGCCGTATCAAAACGCAAAGCTTAAAACGTTTGCCCAGATGAAGGCCATATCGAAACGCAAGGCCTAATTTTTCAAAGTCATATGAATGTAGTATCGAAACGGCTAAGTCGTATTGGTACGCTTTGCAAAACCAGATTCCAGTAACCAATTTCCGTATCGAAACACCAAGGGGTGTATCGATACGCCTGGGCAAAAATACATAGTTTGGCTTGAAAACACTTAGAAAAATTTTGGGTTTATGTTTTGGACTTAAAGAAAATTTTCCTTGTCAATTTGTGAGACTTTAGAATACTTAAAAATTTATTTCCTTTTACAATTTAGTCCTTAAACACTTTGTTATATCAAAATTAAACATAGGTTTTACAATCTCCCCTTTTTGATATAACAAAACCAAAGTAAAAAATTTTAAGTATCTTTAGAAAACTTTGAA
Organism: Hibiscus mutabilis; assembly: GCA_019671005.1. Taxonomy (NCBI): domain Eukaryota; kingdom Viridiplantae; phylum Streptophyta; class Magnoliopsida; order Malvales; family Malvaceae; genus Hibiscus; species Hibiscus mutabilis. The sequence continues at coordinate 21,295 of JAGYYJ010001194.1, read as the reverse complement.
AATTAAGACTGAAAAGTTTGAAAATTTTTGGCTAAACTTCTCCCCCTTTTTATTAGATCAAAATCCATTCAATAGGGCATAACAAGTAAACAACAATAACTCCAAGCAATTAAATAAGCAACATAATCATTAAAATTTAAACCATAATCCAAGATAACCAAAGCCAATCCAACTCAAATCCTAAAAGCATAATCCAAATAGCAAAGCAATGATAAAGCATATGAGTTCATAAAAACATAAAAACAAAGGTGCATAAACTAGTCCTAATATGATATGATATGCAATATGCCTAAGGATTCGTCCTATCGTCTCCATCGTCTTCATCTTCGTCATCTTCATCCTCATCCTCATCATCATTGTTGGCTTGAGTCCCAAGGGATTGACGCCATTCACCATGAAACGCGATAAGATAGATATCCATGGAGTTTTGGCAATTTTCAATAGCCGTTACTCTTTCCTCCAAGGATATGAAGTGTGTGTCAATCGCGGCAAACCCGAAATCCATGGTTGTTTGCAAAGAATCAATGTTGGTGCTTAAGTTTGTGAATTTCCCATTGAGGCAAGCCATAAGAGCATCAAGATTTGGTTGAGCCACCGGGGCTTGTGGAATGGGAGCCACTTGAGGAGCCACCACCGGATCGGGTTGAACATCTCTCAGAAGATCGGTATTTTGAATCCATTCTCCATTGTAGTATGTGAACTTTGCACGAAGAAGAGAACGCTCATCAATAGGATCGGTGAGAGGTTCTACAAGGTCATAGGAGCAATCAATTCTCATCTTGTGAAATATGTAGCTCAAGGCAGTGTCGTATGTGAAAGATGTAGACATAAAGGTATGATGATGTTACACAAGAAAGACGATTTCTGCGAACATAATTTGAGCAAGGTTAGGGCGTTTACCCTCACGGAAGAAACGGATCTAAAAGTCGTCAACTTGTCAGATCGTGAAGAACTTCCCACCGGATGGACAGAACCACCAAGTGATCATGAGGTGTAGAATACGGTCATATGCATCTAGTACGGTCACGGAGCCTCCAAGGGTATGTCTCATGGAATCCTCATCATCAATTCTCGTATTGTCAAAACCCAAATAGTTTGCTAAAATGGTTGAATCGATACAAAATTTCTTACCCATTAAATAAGATTCAATTGCTATAACCAAAGATCTATTTTCATTGAAAATACACCGGGCATTGGAATAAAAAATCAAAACAAGGTTTCGGTATAAAATCCCGGGTATACTAAAAAAAGGCATAAATTTCCATTCTTCCATCAAATTAAGATATTTACATTGAAATTTTTCGGATGATAGAAAAGGGATGGAAGTACAACGCTCTCGACGAATTTTATAACTTTGATACTTTTTAAAACGATTCATGGCATGTGGAAATTGCAGTTCATTAAAACAATTTTGATAGATATGGGTAAGATTGGGTCGATTACCATTATGGTCGGGATTTTGACTAGGAGGATTGGAACTAGAGGCGATTTATTTTCTTGCACGTTTCTTTGGTGCCATAATCTGAAAACAAAATCAAACCAAAAATGATGTATGCATAAATCAACGCATTCGATCCAAAAATTAATCCAATAATCAAGGTATTGTTAAAAATCTATGCAATCTAGTTTAAAAACATATACAAGTATAGAAATAAGTTTTGGTAAAAGAAAACTTCAAAACAGTGTTAAAAATTATACGATATAATTTTATATTTGAATAAAAAAATTCAGATTTGAAGAAGTTTTTACAAAAACATTGAAAACTATACTATATATATATCATAAATATATAATTATGATTCAAAAACATTGAGTAAATATGTACGAAAATTGAAAAGAAAAAGTTAAGTTTTATACCTTGAATTTGGATTATGGATGAATGAAGAGATGTTGATGCACGAACTTGATGATTTTTGCTTGGGTTTGATGTAAAAACCAAAAGCCCTCAAAGATTTTGAAGAATTGTGTGAAAAATTGTGAAGGATTGAGGGGTTTTAGAGTTGAAATCCGACCTAGGGTTTTAGAGAAAATAGGGGTATTTGATTTAAAGTAGGAAAGACTCTTTTAATGCCCTTTAAACTGCCTAGCGGCTGCGTGTACCGATACGCCACTTGGCATACCAAAACACCTGTATCGACACGGTTGTAACCCGTTTTGATACGCGATTTCGTACCGAAATAACTTAATCTATACCAAAACATGTTCCAATAACCCGTATCGATACGCTTGTGCCAGAATTGACATTTTTGGCTGCAGGTTGCTCAAAAATTCGAGGTTGCTGAAAAATTTGATTTGAATCGAATCGAAATGCATGAAAATGATATGAGATCATCATGTATGAACAAAAACATATGCATACTCCCCCTAGCAACAAGCATAGATGCATATAGGAGCAAAATCACATAAGCAATGCAATCAAATAAATTCAAGCATGTTTTTAAGACCAAAAGAGACTCTAAGGGTCAAGAAAGGCTGGTTAAACCTAACTCTCTCTTAAGAGACCAAAAACGCTCTTTGTCTAGTTGTTTGGTGAAGATATCCGCTAATTGATTTGATGTGTCTACATATTCTAGAACTACATCATTTTTCAAGACATGATCCCTAACGAAATGATGTCTCATTTCTATGTGTTTGGTTCTAGAGTGTTTGATGAGATTCTTAGTGAGACAAATGGCACTAGTATTGTCTCACCTAATAGGGATGATACCTACATCAATTCCATAATCTATGAGTTGTTGCTTCATCCAAAGAACTTGAGCGCAACAACTTCCTAAGGATATATATTCGGCTTCGGTGGTAGATAATACTACACTATTTTGCTTCTTAGAAAACCAAGATATGAGCATACTACCTAGGAATTGACATGTGTCGGAGGTACTTTTTCTATCTATTTTACAACCCCCATAATCCGTATCCGAGAAGGCATGTAAACTAAAGGAAGAGTCTCTAGGATACCAAAGACCTAAACAAGGTGTATCTCTAAGGTATCTAAAGATCCTCTTAACGGCTATAAGGTGGGATTCTCTAGGACTAGCTTGAAATCTAGCACACAAGAAAATACTAAACAATATATATGGTCTACTTGTAGTAAGATAAAGAAAAGATCCTATCATTGATCTATAAAGCTTTAAATCCACACAGTTACCTCATTCATCCTTATCAAGCCTTGTAGAAGAACTCATTGGTGTGGCTTGAGGTTTTGCGTTCTCCAAGCCAAACTTCTTGAGCATGTCCTTTATATATTTAGCTTGATTTATGAAGATGTCATCCTTCCTTTGTTTAATTTGGAGCCCCAAGAAGTAGGAAAGCTCCCCCATCATGCTCATCTCAAATTCACCTTCCATCAACTTAGCAAACTCTTGACAAAGAAGTTCATTAGTAGAACCGAAAATAATATCATAAACATAAATTTGAACTACTAATATGTCTTTGTCATTTCTTTTTATGAAGGGTGTAGTATCGACATTCCCTTTTTTCAAAACCTTTTTCAACTAGAAAACTTGACAACCTTTCATACCAAGCTCTAGGAGCTTGTTTCAAACCATATAAAGCTTTTGAAAGTTTAAAAACATGGTTTGGGTATTTTGGATCTTGAAAACCTGGTGGTTGCTCTGCATACACTTCTTCATTTATAAAACTATTTAAAAATGCACTTTTAACATCTATTTGAAAAAACTTGAATTCATTTTAACATGCAAATGCAAGAAGCATCCTAATAGCTTCCATTCTAGCTACGGGTGCATAGGTTTCATCAAAATCGATTCCCTCTTCTTGAGTGTAACCTTGAGCAACAAGTTTAGCCTTGTTTCTCACTATGTTCCCACTCCCATCTAGTTTGTTTCTATAAACTCATTTAGTTCCTATAGTAGATTTATTACTAGGCCTATCAACTAATGTCCAAACTTGACTTCTCTCAAATTAGTTTAATTCCTCTTGCATAGCCATTATCCAATATTCATCGTTTAATGCTTTTAATGCTTCTTTGATATTATTAGGTTCTATGCATGAGATAAATGCAACATTACAAGCATTTCTAAGAGAAAGTCTAGTGGTTACCCCTTTGGATGGATCACCCAAAATCTCACCACCTTTGACATAGTTGAACTCTCTTGGGTAGCTCACTTTCTTTTCCTCTAGATTCATTTCCTTTAAGGCTTCTAGAGGTGGATCTTGTGTTTCTTCTTCTTTGGTTGGAACTTTATTCACCTTTGATGATTGCCCACCATCATTGGCTTCAAAAATCCCTACATCATCATCATCACAAGAATTCTTCCTCGGAAGGAGGTTATCATCGAAAACCACATGTATTGACTCTTCAACAACTAAAGTTCTTTTATTAAATACACGATAGGCTTTAGAGTTTGAAGAATATCTTAAGAAAATAGCTTCATCACTTTTAGCATCAAATTTGCCTAAATTATCTTTTCCATTGACCAAAGTAAAACATTTACAACCAAATGGATGAAAATAGCTAATGTTAGGCTTTTTGGATTTTAAAATCTCATAAGGAGTTTTCTTTAAAATAGGCCTAATCATTACTCTATTTATAATGTAGCAAGCCGTATTAGTGGCTTCCGCCAAAAAATATTTTGGCATATTGTTTTCACAAAGCATGGTTCTAGCCATTTCTTCTAAAATTTGATTTTTCCTTTCAACCACCCCGTTTTGTTGAGGTGTTCTAGGAGCTGGAAAATTGTGGCTTATACCATTTGAGTTACAAAAATCCTCAAAACCTAAATTTTGAAATTTGGTACCATGGTCACTTCGAATATGAGAAATAGTTTGACCAAGATCATTTTGAGTAATTTTTGAAAATGTGATGAATTTTTCTAAAGCCTCATCTTTGGTACTTAAAAATAGATCCCAAGTGTATCTAGAGTAATCATCAACTAAAACAAATGCATATGATTTTCCAATCAAGCTAGTTGTTCTAATAGGACCAAAATATCCATTTGGATCAGTAACCCCCTAAATCCGGCCAAGAAGAAAAGGCCCAATTTAGGATGTCGCCATTGAAAACTTTACCCTAAAAAAACTAGTTTTGAAAATTATACTATAATTTAAAAGAAAATAAATTATAATTTTTCACATCTGTTTATAATTCATAAAACTCAAATGTCATAATAATGTTCAATGGTTTAAATAAATAACCGAATACAAATCTCGTAAATGCATTATAAAAATCCCCAAAATGTAAACTATTACAAGTCTAAGAGTAAGCTATTCAGCCCAGTGTGTCTATAAAGTGCAAGCAATCACAAACTCAGTTTCACAGAAATTTTCTCAAAACATTTAATAAAAGCACAGCAGAACAAAATGCATGTAATGATGACATAAACAAAACGTATTTCCCAGCTACATACTTCAATCACAGTGGTGGCAAAGCCAACCGGTCACAGTGGAGGTAGTTCCCCAGAACCCCTCACCCTTATTTCTCCAATCACAGTGTTGTCAAACCATTACTTCCACAGTACAATCCCATCCCATGCATATAAACTATGGTAATGATTGTAAAACACATAATCACATCACAGTTTATCGTACTAAATACGAGGATCACAGTTTTGAAATTCGGATAAATTCATTAAAATACAGTCTGACACAGTATGCATGATATCTCAAAACACTTTGTAATCACAACACAGAAAAGTAATCATGCAAATTGTAAAATATTTCACAGAATATATATAGCACAGAAAGAGAACACACCTTAGCCAAAGCGCACTCAACCTACTGAATAGTACATTTCTCACGATCAGAAGTATTGGCTTCGACTGTATCAGAACCTACGAGAATAATCCTATATTAACACTATTACTATTAACATTATGCCACCAATCTAAACCTAAAACACTAATATGAATATTTAAAGACTTATCTGATTTAAAAAGCTGATCACCAGGATGTTTAGAGGAATAGTTAGATCGAACAATACAATCTCCGAATTTAAATAAACATCAAGGACAAAAGTCTGATCAAAATCTACAATTTAACCGTTGGTCAATGGTTCAAGTCGAACGGTTGGGGCCAAGCTAGGGAGATGGATTAAGCACAAGCCGAACTGATTTAGGTTCGATTCAAAGGATGATTCAGAAGACCGAGACTGAATATTATTCTTTAAAATTACACAGACGGATTAGACCAGATTCATACCGAACATAGCTTATATGATAAAGGAATTAGTAATATATATGTAATAGTAAACCATAGCAATCTATAAACAGTAGTGAAATAGTAGCCTATATATATTCATGTTAATCATAATAAAATATTGGTAGCAGTATGTATATATATAAGTTAGTAAAAATCATAAATCTCCAAATACATATGAATAAAATAATATGCTTTGAAAACCGTACTAACCGCTTACATTACTTTTTCATGGGTGACTTCCAAGCCGAAAGGTTTAAAAAAATCTTGAATGAAAACAATTGAAATTTTCTATGCTCACGTGATTTAGAAACTTTTGGGTAGTGGGTCCTATACGAGATTTAGTTTTGGCCATGAAGAACAACAAATGCCTGCTCGAAAATCAAGGGACCGACCGTAGCCTACATCTCTTAAAAGATAGGGCTGCTCTCGGTGTAACACCCTAGTTGTTAAAAAAAAATGAAATGAACTTGGGGTATTGCAGCAAAGGGGTTCAAACCTGTGACCTTGGCTGGATGAGCATAAAAAATACCAATTGAGCTAAAGCACATATTTGATATGAGTTTCCGAAATTATTTAAAACCCTTTCTAATTCAGTATAAGAGAAATATTAAAAATCAAAACCGACTCCTCATTTTCCAGTTTTGGTTCAAATCAAATAAACCAAAATTCCCTAAAACTATCCCACCTCTGTTTCGGCCACCCCCTCCGATCTAGCTCACCGCCGCGACGTGGCCATCACCGCCGCCACCACCTTATTCCCCGTCGCCGGCCGATCAAAACCCCCAACCCCACTCGCTCAACCTTCGCTGTTATCGCCCGAAATTGTCGTGTTTATGTTCGACGAACCCAGGGTTTTAAACCTATTCGAACTGCTGTCATTTTTTACCGTCATCGACCTCCGTTCGAGGTTCCACCGTCGCAGCATCCTCCCTCGCGTTGAGGCGATCCCGAACCAAGCCGTCGATCAGCCAACAGGCGTCGTTCGGGCCTCTGCTGGAGATCAAGCCACCTTGGTAAGTCCGGTAAGTTTTGTATGTTCTTAGATCTATTTTGGGTGAATTCTAGGTTGTTATGGTGAGTAAGGAAAGAAGTCCAGCAAAAATTGACGTTTTAGGCCATTTTCCGGCCATTTTGGCCGCGCGTGGGGTGCACGCACCGCTGGGCGATTTTCGGCCGCCCTGGACAGTGGCCTTGGTGAACTGGGACTAAACTGGCTCTGAACCAATTATGCTCTAAACTGGATCTGACCCAATCTGTTGCCCGATCTGACCCGACCCATTGCCCGATGACCTAACCCGTTACCCGTTGACTGACCGACCCAACCCGTTGACCGAGTTAACTCAGTGAGTTGACTTGACCGAGTCAACCCAGTGAGTCAACTCACCTGAGTTAAACCGTTGACTGCTGAAGTCAGCATTGACAGTTGACGTGAGCGTTGATTGCTGACATCAGCATTGACCGTTGACGTCAGCATTAACCGTTGACTGCTGGCGTCAGCGTTGACTTTAACCAAAAAGTCAAATTTTTCTGAAAACCCTTATTTTATGTTTTTTGACGTCCATAGTCCATTTTTGAAATCAGTTTTGTGAAACTTTAACCCGAAAGCCTCCAAATCTGATATTAGACCTAAACATGCTTTTGTACTTCATTAATCAGTTTAAAGGCATTGTGATTAAGGACTGATTTCAGATTGTGGTTAATTGAAGGCATTGTATATCTTTGGATCTGGAAGGCTGGGGGACGTCGAATTCGGGCTCAAGAGTGTTCGAATGTCATTTCAAGGGTCGACCGATATAGCAAGGACTTAAGGTAATACATTACTACCTTTTGCATGTTTTATGATACATGTTGGTTCTAGGCTAAAGTTTGCATGAGTACGATTAAGTGTACTTTTAGCTCTGCTTGAGTCAATTAAATGATGAAGTAATATAATGGTAATTTGGATAAGATCGAATTATTCGAAAGAGGAATTTAATAGACCGAATGGATCTCTAGTTCAGTAAATGGTTAATAAGACATAATCTCCCGATCTGATAAATAAAGTTAAATGATTTAATGTTTAAAATATTCCGTAAAGAAATGACGATAATACACTCGAGAAATAATAATGACTTAAATACCCCTAACAAAGGAAATGTCCTAAAATTTTACACTCGATCTGATAAAATGATGACTTTATCTGAAATCTTTGTTCTATGGGAAAAGACTTCGGTAACAAGATGCAAATATGTATGATATGAAAACACTTGGATTACTCGAACTCTGGACAAACACCTAAAGATAAATTACTAGAAGATTTTACTATTCCTAAATTGGTCTAAATAACAGTAGAGAATGAATTGATTGGAACGATTGAAATTACCAAAATATCTTCAGGCATTGAAATTACCAATTTTACTGAAATGAATGAATTGTTTGGAAGTACCTGAATAACTGAAATATTTTCAAGCACCAAATTTGCTAAATTTTCAAAAATGGCGGATATGTCCATGAGTTTCAGAAACAAATAAAATATTCGAAAGGATCAAAGGTAAGCTAGAATGTCTGTAGTGACCAAAATATATTTGTGCACCAAAACTTTCAATGACTAAGACATTCATGACCCCTGAGTGATAAATGAAACCATCTAGTGTGTACCATGAATTCATGATTAATTGTCATGATTGGAAACCAATACATATATCCATTCCGATTCCAAGTGATCCTCTTACCTAAAGTAAGAATATGACTCCTAGTTCCTAATATCTGACATGTGTATACCCGATTTATGGTTTCTGATCACTTTAGTCTTGTTAATTTAAATATGTCTGTGTCCTGAATCTCGACATACTATTTTCTTTTTCAGAAATTAACCGTTTCCATTCAAAACTGCTTTACTAGTACTAGATACTAATTGAAGACTGTAGGCTCAGCCCTATCAGGCTGGTAATTCTACCCGTGACCTAAGGTATTCCCTCAGGATGGTACCCTCGCCTAATGGCCAGGGTTAATGCCCATACTAGGATCCTCAACTACGGGTAGAGTGATTCTACCCGTATCAAGTTTCTATGCTTCGGCTAGGGTAATTCTTTACTGCTACTGTATCAGGTTCTAACGTGTCGGCTAGCGTAATTCCTTACTGCTACTATATCAGGTTCCTTTGCTTCGGCTAGGGTAATTCCTTACTACTACTGTATCAGGTTCCTACACTTCGGCTAGGGTAATTCCTTACTGCTACTATATCAGGTTCCTACGCTTCGGCTAGGGTAATTCCTTACTGTTATTGTATCAGGTTCCTACGCTTCAACTAGGGTAATTCCTTACTGCTACTGTATCAGGTTCCTACACTTCACCTAGGGTAATTCCTCATCGCTCTCAGATCGGTTCATACGCTTCGGCTAGGGTAACTCTCATCGCTCTTCGTAAACACATTCTGTATTCAAGTTTTTATGCTACAGTCAAAGAGATTCTTTTGGACCTAATGCACCTATTTTAGGTCAGCACCTACGCCCAATAGGTCTAGGTTAATGCCTTATAGATGCAATCGTCGAAAACTGCCTATTGGAGTTCAATTGGAGGATCGATAAGAATTTAAAATGAATCGTAATTGGAACCTGTGGGTTCCTAGAACACCGTGATAGTTTTATACTATACCATATACCTATTTTACCTTACATGCATGTGTCTACATCATTAGTTAGTAGTTATGTATTACTGAGCTTTCCCAAGCTCACATTGTTTCACTATTGCAGGTTAAAGAAAATCGATCATAGATTTATAAACAATATCAGTTTGGAGTTCCCTTAGAGTTGCGCGGAGTACGGTACCTATATATTAGTGGGCATGTATGTCATGATTTATTTTATGATTGAGTCTGTATTTTGTTTTTTGGATTTCAGTTTGTATACATGAGATTTTAATATAGTTTTAATAGAAATGTTATTATACACTTTTAAATGTATTTCTAAGAGTTTTCTTCTGTTTTTTATGTGGGTCGCTCTGGTGACCCTAATGTGACCTCCTAGATTTAGGTGTGTCGCATAGTTGGGTCTAGGGGGTTACATTTAGTGGTATCAGAGCTTAGAGTTGTGTCATTTTGGATAGAACGACCGATCTTCTATCTCAAGGTGTTTGGTAAACACATGCCCCTAGATTGTTATCGTACTTCATTGCGCCGAGACTCTAATGTTAGATTATTTCTGAAATAACTGTATCTAAGCCTTTTTGTCTGTCATGGTCATATTTGTTCTGGTAAATGATCCTCATGATATTTGTCTGTGTTTCATATTCATGTGATGAATCTGAATTTGGATAAGGATCTGAAATGATTAATGTCTAAAAATTCTACTGAAGGTAAGTAATTTTCGTCCAAAACTTTGGTTATGCTCGATCGACTTGATGAAGTTTTTCTTGAAAATATGGTATACTGTACTGTTATATATATATCATCTCTGACTACAATCCGATGCTTACATCCTGGTTCTAGAAGACCTTGTTGGAGGTTGTGAGTACTTGTCTGAACTACAGTTACATTTCATCGTTCAAGCTGATGGTCAACCTAGCAGAGTAATTCAGATAATGGAGGAGATACTCCAGGGTCACATGATTAACTTCTGTGGTAGTTGGAAATGTGTTTTATTCCTTGCGGAGTTAACTTATAATAACTGTTTATGAGACCAATGTTTAGATGGAACCATATAAAGTTCTGTATAGATTTACATACCATATTCTGATCAGTTGTCTGAGATGTATGATGGGATACTTTTGGGTCCAAAGTCAGTTTGAGTGACTGAGGATGCTGTTAAATTAATCTGTGACCATCTGTGAGTTCTAAGAAGAAGCAAGCATTATCGGATGGGTACGTTTTAGTAAATAAAGGGATTGAAGAGTGTTCGTATATTTCTCTGACTCGGGTAAATTTCGAGGATGAAATTTCTTTTAAAGGGATGAGAGTTGTAACACCCTATTTGTTTAAAAAATGATGAAATGAACTTGGGGTATTGCAGCCAAGGGGGTTCAAACCAGTGACCTTGGCTGCGTGAGCATGAAGGGTAACCAATTAAGCTAAAGCTCATATTTTATATGAGTTTCCGAAATTTAATTAAAACCATTTCTAATTCAGTATAAGAGAAATATTAAAAATCAAAATTGACTCATCATTTTCCAGTTTTGGTTCAAATAAAATAAACCAAAATTCCCTAAAACTCTCCCACCTCTGTTTCGGCCACCCCCTCCGATCTAGCTCACCGCCGCCACCACCTTATTCCCCATCACCAGCCGATCAAAACCCCTAACCCCACTCGCTCAACCGTCGCTATTACTGCCTGAAATCCTCGTGTTTATGTTCGACGAACCTAGGGTTTTAAACCCATTCAAACTGTCATCGTTTTTTACCGTTATCGACCTCCGTTCGAGGTTCCACCATCGCAGCATCCTCCCTTGCGTTGAGGCGATCTTGAACCAAGCCACCGATCATCCAACCGACATCGTTCGGGTCTCTATTGGTGATCGAGCTGACTTGGTAAGTTCGGTAAGTTTTGTATGTTCTTAGATCTGTTTTGAGTGAATTATGGGTTGTTATGGTGAGTAAGGAAAGAAATCCATCAAAAATGGCATTTTAGGCCATTTTCCAGCTATTTAGGCTGTGCATGGGGTGCACGCGCCGCCTGGGGCAAATTTTGGCCACCCTGGATGGTGGCTGTGGTGAACCGAGCCTAAACTGGCTCTGAACCAGTTCTGCTCTAAATTGGTTCCGAACCAACCCGACTCGTTGACCGATCTGACCAGACCTATTCCCGTTGACCTGACCCGTTGATCGATCTAATCTGACCTGTTGCCCGTTAACCCAACCCGTTGACCGATCCGATCTGACCCGACCCATTACCCGTTAACCCAACACGTTGACCGACCGGCCCGACCTGTTGACCGAGTTAACTAAGTGAGTTGACCCGACCGAGTAAACCCAGTGAGTTAACTCACTTGAGTTAAACCGTTGACCGCTAATGTTAGTGTTGACTACTGACGTCAGCATTGACCGTTGACTGTTGATGTTAGCGTTGACTACTGACGTCAGCATTGACCGCTGACTGCTGATGTCAACATTAACCGTTGATCGTTGACTGCTGACATTAGCATTGACTTTGACCAAAAAGTCAATTTTTTCCAAAAACCCTTATTTTATGTTTTTTTGACATCTAGAGTCTATTTTTGAAGTCAGTTTTGTGAAAATTTAACCCGAAAGCCTCCAAATCCGATATTGGACCTGAACATGCTTTTGTATTTCATTAATTAGTTTAAAGGCATTGTGATTAAGGACTGATTTCGGATTGTGGTTAATTGAAGGCATTGTATATCTTTGGATCTGGGAGGTTGGGGGACGTCAAATTCGGGTTTAAGAGTGTTCGAATATCGTTTCAAGGGTCGACCGATATAGCAAGGACTTAAGGTAATACATTACTACCTTTTGCATGTTTTATGATACATGTTGGTTCTAGGCTAAAGTTTGCATGAGTACGATTAAGTGTACTTTTAACTCTGCTTGAGTCAATTAAATGATGAAGTAATATAATGGTAATTTGGATAATATCGAATTATTCAAAAAAGGAATTTAATAGACCGAATGGATCTCTAGTTCAGTAAATGGTTAATAAGACATAATCTACTGATCGGATAAATAGAGTTAAATGATTTAATGTTTAAAATATTTCGTTAAGAAACGATGATAATACACTCGAGAAATAATAATGACTTAAATACCCCTAACAAAGGAAATGTCCTAAAATTTTACACTCAATCTGATAAAATGATGACTTTATCTGAAATCTTTGTTCTATGGGAAAAGACTTCGGTAACAAGATGCAAATATGTATGATATGAAAACATTTGGATTACTCGAACTCTGGACAAACACCTAAAGATAAATTACTAGAAGATTCTACTATTCCTAAACTGATCTAAATAACAGTAGAGAATGAATTGATTGGAACGATTGAAATGACCAAAATATCCTTAGGCATTGAAATTACCAAATTTACTGAAATGAATGAATTGTTTGGAAGTACCTGAATAACTGAAATATTTTCAAGCACCAAATTTGCAAAATTTTCGAAAATTACGGATATGTCCATGAGTTTCAGAAACAAATAAAATATTCAAAAGGATCGAAGATAAGCTAGAATGTTTGTAGTGACCAAAATATATTTGTGCACCAAAACTTTCAACGACTAAGACATTCATGACCCCTGAGTGATAAATGAAACCATCTAGTGTGTACCATGAATTCATGATTAATTGTCATGATTGGAAACCAATACATATATCCATTCTGATTCCAAGTGATCCTCATACCTAAAGTAAGAATATGACTCATGGTTCCTAATATCTGACATGTATATACCCGATTTATGGTTCCTGATCACTTCATTCTTGTTAATTTAAAATATGTCTGTATCCTGAATCTCGATGTACTATTGTCATTTTCAGAAATTAATTGTTACCATTCAGAACTGCTTTACTAGTACTGGATACTAATTGAAGACTGTAAGTTCAGCCCTATTGGGCTAGTAATTCCGCCCGTGACCTTAGGTATTCCCTTAAGATGGTACCCTCGCCTGATGTCCAGGGTTAACGCTTGTACTCTGATCCTCAACTACGGTTAGAGTGATTTCGCCCATATCAGGTTCCTACGCTTCGGCTAGGGTAATTCCTTACTGCTATTGACCTAATGCACCCATTTTAGGTCAGCATCTATGCCCAATAGGTCTAGGTTAATGCCTTATAGATGCAGTCGTGGAAAACTGCCTATTGGAGTTCAATTGGAGGACCGATAAAAATTTAAAATGAACCGTAATTGGAACCTGTGGGTTCCCAGAACACCGTGATAGTTTTATACGATACCATATACTTGTTTTACCTTATATGCATGTGTATACATCATTATTTGGTAGTTATGTATTACTGAGCTTTCCTAAGCTCACCTTGTTTCACCGTTGTAGGTTAAAGAAATTCGATCATAGATTTATAAACGATATTAGTTTGGAGTTCCCTTGGCGTTGCGCACGGAGTACGGTACCTATGTATTAGTGGGCATGTATGTCATGATTTATTTTATGATTGAGTCGGTATTTTGTTTTCTGGATTTCAGTTTGTATACACGAGATTTTAATATAGTTTTAACAGAAATGTTATTATACACTTTTAAATGTATTTCTAAGAGTTTTCTTTTGTTTTTTTTATGTGGGTCTGGTGACCCTAATGTGACCTCCTCGATTTAGGTGTGTCGTATAGTTGGGTCTATGGGGTTATATTTAGTGGTATCAGAGCTTAGAGTTGTGTCATTCTGGATAGAACGACCGACCGTCTATCTCAGGGTGTCTGGTAAACACATGCCCCTAGATTGTTATCGTACTCTATTTCTGAAATAACTGTATCTAAGCCTTTTTGTCCGTCATGGTCATATTTGTTCTGGTAAAGGATGCTCATGATATTTGTTTGTGTTTCATATTCATGTGATGAATCTGAATTTGGATAAAGATCTGAAATGATTAATGTCTGAAAATTCTGCTGAAGGTAAGTAATTTTCGTCCAAAATTTTGGTTATGTTCGATCGGCTTGATAAAGTTATTATTGAAAATATGGTATGTTGTACCGTTATATATATATATCATCTCTGACTGCAATCCGATGCTTACATCCTGGTTCTGGAAGACCTTGTTGGAGGTCGTGAGTACTTGTCTGAACTACAGTTACATTTCATTGTCCACAAGCTGATGGTCAACCTAGCAGAGTAATTCAGATAATGGAGGAGATACTCCAGGGTCACATGATTAACTTTTGTGGTAGTTGGAAATGTGTTTTATTCCTTACGGAGTTAACTTATAATAACGGTTTATGAGACCAGTGTTTAGATGGAACCATATAAAGTTCTGTATAGATTCACATACCATATACTGATCAGTTATCTGAGATGTATGATGGGATACTTTTGGGTCCAAAGTTAGTTTGAGTGACTGAGGATACTGTTAGATTGATCTGTGACCGTCTGTGAGTTCTAAGAAGAAACAAGCATTATCGGATGGGTAAGTTTTAGAACATGAAGGGATTGAAGAGTGGTTCATGTATTTCTCTGACTCGGGTAAATTTCGAGGATGAAATTTCTTTTAAGGGGATGAGAGTTGTAACACCCTAGTTGTTTAAAGAAATGATGAAATGAACTTGGGGTATTGCAACCAAGGGGGTTCAAACCCATGACCTTGGCTGCGTGAGCATGAAGGGTAACCAAATGAGCTAAAGCTCATATTTGATATGAGTTTTTGAAATTTAATTAAAACCCTTTCTAATTCAGTATAAGATAAATATTAAAAATCAAAATCGAATCCTCATTTTCCAGTTTTCGTTCAAATCAAATAAACCAAAATTCCCTAAAACTCTCCCACCTACATTTCGGCCACCCCCTCCGATCTAGCTCGCTGCCGCGGCGTGGCCATCACTGCCGCCACCACCTTATTCCCCGTCATTGGCCGATCAAAACCCTTAACCCCACTCACTTAACCATCGTTGTTACCGCCCGAAATCATCGTATTTATGTTTGACGTACATAGGGTTTTAAACCCATTCCAACTATCATCGTTTTTACCGTCATTGACCTCTGTTCGAGGTTCCACCGTTGCAGCATCCTCTCTCGCATTGAGGAGATCCTGAACCAAGCTGCCGATTATCCAACTGACACCCTTCGCGCCTCTACTAGAGATCGAGCCGACTTGGTAAGTCCGATAAGTTTTGTATGTTCTTAGATCTGTCTTGAGTGAATTTTGGGTTGTTATGGTGAGTAAGAAAAGAAATACAGCAAAAATGACATTTTAGGCCATTTTTCGGCTATTTTGGCCGCGCGTAGGGTGCACGCGCCGCCCGGGGCAATTTTCGCCCACCCTAGAGGCGGTCATGGTGAACTGGGCCTGAACCGATCCTAAATCGGCTCTGAACCGGTTCTGCTCTAAACTATATATGAACTGACCCGTGACCGATCCGACCCAACCCGTTGCCAGTTGACCGACCGGCCTGACCCGTTAACCGAGTTAACTTAGTGAGTTGACCCGACCGAGTCAACCTAGTGAGTCAACTCACCTGGGTTAAACCATTGACTGTTGACGTCAACATTGACCGTTGATTGCTGACATCAGCGTTGACTGCTGACATCAGTATTGACCGTTGACTGCTCACGTCAGCATTGACCGTTGACCATTGGCTGCTGACGTCAGCGTTGACTTTAACCAAAAAGTCAAAATTTTCTGAAAACCCTTATATTATGTTTTTTGACGTCTAGGGTCATTTTTGAAGTCAGTTTTGTGAAAATTTAACTCGAAAGCCTCCAATCTGATATTAGACCTAAACATGCTTTTGTACTTCATTAATCAGTTTAAAGGCATTGTGATTCAGGACTGATTTCGGATTGTGGTTAATTGAAGGCATTGTATATCTTTGGATCTGGGAGGCTGTGGGACGTCAAATTCGGGTTTTAAGAGTGTTCGAATGTCGTTTCAAGGGTCGACAAATATAGCAAGGACTTAAGGTAATACATTACTACCTTTTGTATGTTTTATGATACATGTTGGTTCTAGGCTAAAGTTTGCATAAGTACGATTAAGTGTACTTTTAACTCTGCTTGAGTCAATTAAATGATGGTATTCCGCCCGTGACCTAAGGTATTCCCTTAAGATGGTACCCTTGCCTAATAGCCAGGGTTAACGCCCGTACTCTGATCATCAACTACGGCTAGAGTGATTCTGCCCATATCAAGTTCCTACGTTTTGGCTAGGGTAATTCCTTACTGCTACCGTATCAGGTTCATACGCTTCGGCTAGGGTAATTCCTTACTGCTACTGTATCAGGTTCCTACGCTTCGGCTAGGGTAATTCCTTACTGCTATTGTATCAAGTTCCTACGCTTTGGCTAGCGTAATTCTTTATTGCTACTGTAACACATTCTGCATTCAGGTTTTTATGCTACAGTCAAGGAGATTCTTTTGGACCTAATGCACCCATTTTAGGTCAGCACCTAAGCCCAATAGGTCTAGGTTAATGCCTTGTAGATGCAGTCGTAGAAAACTGCCTATTGGAGTTCAATTGGAGGATCGATAAGAGTTTAAAATGAACCGTAATTGGAACCTGTGGGTTCCCAGAATACCGTGATAGTTTTATACTATACCATATACCTATTTTACCTTACATGCATGTGTATACATCATTATTTGGTAGTTATGTATTATTGAGCTTGCCCAAGCTCACCTTATTTCACCGTTGCAGGTTAAAGAAATTCGATCATAGATTTATCAACGATATCAATTTGGAGTTCCCTTGGCGTTGTGTGTGGAGTACGGTACCTATGTATTAGTGGGCATGTATGTCATGATTTATTTTATGATTGAGTCCGTATTTTGTTTTCTGGATTTCAGTTTGTATACATGAGATTTTAATATAGTTTTAACAAAAATGTTTTTATACACTTTTAAATGTATTTCTAAGAGTTTTCTTCTATTTTTTATATGGGTCGCTCCGGTGACCGTAATGTGACCTCCTCGATTTAGGTGTGTCGCATAGTTGGGTCTAAGGGGGTTACATTTAGTGGTATCATAGCTTGGAGTTGTGCAATTCTAGGTAGAACGGCCAACCGTCTGTCTCATGGTGTCTGGTAAATACATGCCCCTAGATTGTTATCGTACTCTATTGCACCGGGAGTCTAATGTTAGATCATTTATGAAATAACTGTATCTAAGCCTTTTTGTCCGTCATGGTCATATTTGTTCTGGTAAATGATGCTCATGATATTTCTCTGTGTTTCATATTCACGTGATGAATCTGAATTTGGATAAGGATCTGAAATGATTAATGTCTAAAAATTATGCTGAAGGTAAGTAATTTTCGTCCAAAACTTTGGTTATGTTCGATCGGCTTGATGAAGTTTTTCTTGAAAATATGGTATGATGTACCGTTATATATATATATCATCTCTGACTGCAATCTGATGCTTACATCCTGGTTCTCGAAGACCTTGATGGAGGTCGTGAGTACTTGTTTGAACTACAGCTACATGAAGTTTTTCTTGAAAATATGGTATGATGTACCGTTATATATATATATCATCTCTGACTGCAATCCGATGCGTACATCCTGGTTCTCGAAGACCTTGATGGAGGTCGTGAGTACTTGTTTGAACTACAGCTACATTTCATCGTCCACAAACTGATGGTCAACCTAACAGAGTAATTCAGATAATGGAGGAGATACTCCAGGGTCACATGATTAACTTCTGTGGTAGCTGGAAATGAGTTTTATTCCTTATGGAGTTAACTTATAATAACAGTTTATGAGACCAGTGTTTAGATGGAACCATGTGAAGTTCTATATAGATTCACATACCATATTCTGATTAGTTGTCTAAGATGTATGATGGGATACTTTTGGGTCCAAATTCAGTTTGAGTGACTGAGGATGCTGTTAGATTGATTTGTGATTGTCTGTGAGTTCTAAGAAGAAACAAGCATTATCGGATGTGTAAGTTTTAGTACATGAAGGGATTGAAGAGTGGTTCATGTATTTCTCTGACTCATGTAAATTTTGAGGACGAAATTTCTTTTAAGGGGAGGAAAGTTGTAACACCCTAGTTGTTTAGAAAAAATGATAAAATGAACGTGGGGTATTGCAGCCAGGTTCGAACCCATGACCTTGGCCGCATGAGCATGAAGGGTAACCAATTGAGCTAAAGCTCATATTTGATATGAGTTTCTGAAATTTAATTAAAACCCTTTCTAATTCAGTATAAGAGAAATATTAAAAATCAAAATCGACAACTTATTTTCCAATTTTGGTTCAAATCAAATAAACCAAAATTCCCTAAAACTCTCCTACCTCCGTTTTGGCCACCCCTTCCGATCTAGCTCACCGTCGCGGTATGGCCATTAGCGCCGGCACCACCTTACTCCCCGTCAACGGCTGATCAAAACCCCCAACCCCACTCGCTCAACCATCGATGTTACCGCCTGAAATCGTCGTGTTTATGTTCAATGGACCTAGGGTTTTAAACCTATTCAAACTGTCATCGTTTTTTACCGTCATCGACCTCCGTTCGAGGTTCTACCATCGCAGTATCCTCTCTCGCGTTGAGGCGATCCCGAACTAAGCTGTCGATTATCCAACCGATGATGTTTGGGCTTCTACTGGAGATCGAGCCGACTTGGTAAGTTCGGTAAGTTTTGTATGTTCCTAGATCTGTTTTGAGTGAATTATGGGTTGTTATGGTGAGTAAGAAAATAAATCCAGCAAAAAATGATGTTTGAGGCCATTTTTCGGCTATTTTAGTTGCGCGTGGGGTACACACGCTACCTGGGCAATTTTCGGCCGCCCTGGACAGTGGCCGTGGTGAACCGGGCCTAAACTGGCTCTAAACCGGTTCTATTCTGAACCAGATCCGAACTGACCCGTTAACCGATCCGACCCATTGCCCGTTGACCGATTCGACTTGTTGCCCGTTGGCCCGACCCATTGACTGATCTGACCTGACCCGTTTCCAGTTTACCCGACCTGTTGACCGACCAGCCTGACCCGTTGACTGAGTTAACTCAGTGAGTTGACCCGACCGAGTCAACCCAGTGAGTAAACTCACCTGAGTTAAACCGTTGATGTCAGCGTTGACTGCTGACGTTAGCATTGACCATTGAATATTGTCATCAACATTGACCGTTGACTATTGTCGTCAGCATTGACCATTGACTATTGTCGTCAACATTGACCGTTGACTGCTGAAGTCATCGTTGACTTTGACCAAAAAGTCAAATTTTTCTGAAAACCCTTATATTATGTTTTTTGACGTCCAAGGTCCATTTTTGAAGTCGGTTTTGTGAAAATTTAACCCGAAAGCCTCCAATCTGATATTAGACCTGAACATGCTTTTGTATTTCATTAATCAGTTTAAAGGCATTATGATTCAGGACTGATTTCGAATTGTGATTAATTGAAGGCATTGTATATCTTTGGATCTAGGAGGCTGGGGGAAGTTGTATTCGGGTTCAAGAGTGTTCGAATGTCGTTCCAAGGGTCGATCGATATAGCAAGGACTTAAGGTAATACATTACTACCTTTTGCATGTTTTAAAATACATGTTGGTTGTAGGCTAAAGTTTGCATGAGTACAATTAAGTGTACTTTTAACTCTGCTTAAGTCAATTAAATGATGAAGTAATATAATGGCAATTTGGATAAGATCGAATTATTCGAAAGAGGAATTTAATAGACCGAATGGATCTCTAGTTCAGTAAATGGTTAATAAGACATAATCTCACGATCTGATAAATAGAGTTAAATGATTTAATGTTTAAAATATTTTGTTAAGAAATGACGATAATACACTCGAGAAATAATAATGACTTAAATACCCCTAACAAAGGAAATGTCCTAAAATTTTACACTCGATCTAATAAAATGATGACTTTATCTGAAATCTTTGTTCTATGGGAAACGACTTCGGTAACAAGATGCAAATATGTATGATATCAAAGCAGTTGGATTACTCGAACTCTGGACAAACACCTAAAGATAAATTACTGGAAGATTTTACTATTCCTAAACTTATCTAAATAACAGCAGAGAATGGATAGATTGGAACGATTGAAATGACCAAAATATCCTCAAGCATTGAAATTACCAAATTTACTGAAATGAATGAATTGTTTAGAAGTACTTGAATAACTGAAATATTTTAAAGCACCGAATTTGCTAAATTTTTGAAAATGACGGATATGTCCATGAGTTTCAGAAACAAATAAAATATTCGAAATGATCGAAGATAAGCTAGAATGTCTGTAGTGACAAAAATATATTTGTGCACCAAAACTTTCGACAACTAAGACATTCGTGACCCCTGAGTGATAAATGAAACCATCTAGTGTGTACCATGAATTCATGATTAATTGTCATGATTGGAAACCAGTACATATATCCATTCTGATTCCAAGTGGTCCTTTTACCTAAAGTAAGAATATGACTCGTGGTTCCTAATATCTTACACGTGTATACCCGATTTATGGTTCATGATCAGTTTAGTCTTGTTAATTTAAAATATGTTTGTATCCTGAATCTCGACGTACTATTGTAATTTTTAGAAATTAATCGTTA